>JAOYNN010274505.1:0-10287 GCA_025770095.1 Goniobranchus kuniei
CAATCAGGGGTCAATAGGAAACAGATTGATGTTAAAAATAAAGGATCTGATCTAGCTCTACAACCATTTGTAAATAGTAGCCTTTTCACCATGCTCCATTTTAGCTTATTTATTTTCCGAAGGAATTTTGAAAACACACTCCATCAACGCTTTTTTTCCATGCAAGTCCAGTTCCATCTGGTTTTCACAACAGAATCAATTTCCCTCAAGTTTTATCCTCTTTCAATAACAACTCGAAGGACCATTTTAACAGGCCTAAAAATGTGTTCTGAACTTTTCGATTTGGGATGGATAGATCTAGATCGACCTCGAGATCTAGATATCTAGATTTGGATATGTCTCTCTAAATAGATCTAGTGATCTAGGTCTAGAAAAACAATCACAGTGGCTGATCTCTGATAAAATTTAAATAAGCAGAGCCAGCGAGGTATGTTTGATAGGCTAAGGCCTGTGATTTATTTGGACCGGAAACAATAAATTTAACACGAACACAGTGTCGAACACCTGTGTTGATCACTTCAGCTACTGTAACAATACGATCTACCAGGATCACAGGAAAAAGCAAAAAGCGAAATTACCGCTATCACCAGACGACAATGTTAGTGATGCTTTAGGGACGGAATCATGGAAATCCGCTAAACAGCAGAAAAGTGGCGACTATGTTACAACCACTGTCTTCAATGGCTCTCTGGAATGTGGCAACGGTTAGGTCGGTCCACTCCTGTATGCAGATCTCCCAACCCCACTCCATAGAAAAGTGTAAGATTAGTGAAGAAAAAGTGTACAATCAGATGAAAAAGTGTACAATCCTAATCGATGCATGTAACATATAAAATTCAATGGTAATACTTACTGCAGACAGGTCATGCTGTGTGACTAGGCCTATTACATTCATCGGGTTTCGCCTCAGTCATTTTATCTCCGTTACTTGAGGCTACAATTAATATTAATGGAGGATCAAGCGTTCCTCTAGGTATGGCTAATAGTGCATCTAGATCCATTGAAGGAATCCACAACTTATCAAGATGACACACCTCGTCATTCTTCCAAGAAAGGCAAGAAAAGTGTTGTCGTAACCATATGGTATGATTGTTCTCTCCATCCAATTTTGACCAGAATGACAAGAATTCATTCATTTTACTACAAAAACGTGTGTTTATGAATGATTGTCTGTTCATGTAAGGATTACCGTACGCTCACATCAAAGATTCGCGTTCATGCATGTTTGTGTATGACACGCACAAAACCATTTATTTCTTCTCTAGCCCTTTATGTGTTCCCACTAACCAATCATGTTAGTGCGGTGATGAGACAACATGTTCATGCGTGTGATTCATTTTATGGCAGCCATAAAATTTCATCCGTCTACTCTCGTATTGTGACCGCCCGCCCCTCACCATGAGGCAAAGTGCTAGGCCTATATTTAGACCAGACAGCTAGACTCTACTATTCTGTTGACAATCAATTACGCACGAATAGACAGACAATTGGTGTGAATGGGCACACGTTTGTGCGTTAGACGCATGCAAGATACCACATGAACGCAAATGTTTGGTGTGGACGTACACTTAGTAAGGTGTAGGAAGTAAGAGAAGGCTTTGTAATGTGTTTTGCCTCAGTCAGTATGGTGTAGCCATGTCATCTCTGTAACCTGAGGCTACAATACTACAATTAATACTATTACAGAGGTTTGAGTGTTCCTCTGGGTATGGCTAATAGTGCAGATGGAAAGGGATCCACAACTTATCAAAATGGCACACTTAATACTTAATATTACATTCAGTACTATTTTTTAAGTATTTGATTCATTTAGGCCTTTGAGGTGTAACTGTTATCTCCATGAAAAAGTCACCCTCTTTCCTTTAATGACAAATGTTTCTGTGACCAGCCACATGTAAGGTCTCACATTCTTGTTTCCTACTTTTTAAGGCAATCAACTTACATTTCCAACAACAAATATCTTTCTTTTTATCTTTTGAAATTTGTGCCTGCTTGTCCCCTTTTGGGTGGACAGCTTTTGAGAATGGCTCGCATAGAAATATTGATATTACTACTGAGCACATGGTGATATTCTTCATGGCGTACAAAATACCCCCCAAAAACCAGGCATTTTAGTTGTATAGCAATAAATCACTCTCCGTTCCCTCCTGCCGCAAGGTCACGGCTTCAGCGGTTATTGCAGACACGGGGTCACTTTGACCCAGAAACATTTCCGTGATGACACAAAATGATGAAAAACTTCCAGAAACAACACAAAAACTGGGCAGGAGAGTTGAGACCATAGCCATACCACAAACCATACCTCTCTCCTTTTCCTCTGAGCTCTTTTTCATTTCTTTATTTGCTTCATCAGCAGCCTGGAGTTCACATCTGAAGAGTTGTTTGTGCTCTCTTCTTGTCCTCAACAAATATGAGGATCTCTTGCCATGCCACTCATTGAATCCTTTACAACATCTAGACTGGCAGGACCACAATTGAACTCAGCAGCAGCTGTATAAGAATAAACTGCATTTTTTCAGGGTGGGAATGCCTCTTTGCTGCATTGGGACAACACACATTGATGAAAACTCTCATTGGGATTTTGAAAAACCTTCAGTTCTCATGACTGAACCTTCTGCGGGCCATAGGAAAACATGACAGTAACTGGTCATTTCTGTCCACTCCACTCATATGTTGTGTGTACACTTTCACAGCTGTTGGTTTCTCCTTATTTGCAATGTTTCTTGTTGTGACAGTTGTTGTTTCCCTCAGATAGATCTCAGAGGTGAGTATGTGGACTTCTTGTTTGTCCTTCCATTTCAAGGCGACAATGTCACCTTGCCTTTTGAAGGCTCTGTTCCCGACATTCAGTGTTTCCAGCTCATTTGGCTTTGGCATTATCTTTCTATTTGAGCAAACAGTTCCTGTGCAGCTTGTGCCACGAGAAGTGAGCTGATTGTAAAGTTCTGGGCATAAATAGTAGTTATCACTGAACAAGTGATAGCCTTTGTCAAGCACGGGGTCAATGATTCTCAAAACAATGTCAGTTGGTCTGTTGCTGACACCTGGTTCAGCTGCGTATATCTCAAATTGGTAGACGTAAGATGAGCTTGATTCAAAAAGTTCGTAAAACTTGATGCCCCATGGCGTGGGTTTATCCTTGAGGTATACCTTGAAATGAAGGTGCCCATGCCATGGACATATGGCCTCATCCAGAGCTATCTCTCTCTCGGGTGTGTACACAGTCTGAAATCTTTCTTGTAGGTGCTTATACACCCTTCTCACCTTATAAAGAGGATCGTGGTTGGGTTCCCCTTGAGGGATGTAATTGGCGTTGTTAAAGTGCAGCACTGTCAATAATGCCGTGAAGCGATCTCGTGAGACAACTTGCCGAGAAAAGGCAGTTTCGACAAATTCATCGGGGCTCCAGTAGTCCTTTAGGCATGTAACTTCAACAGGCCCATGTGAAGAGCAATCAACAAAAATCCCTTCATTTCGTAGAGAGTGATAGTTTTCCATTGCTGTACAAACTTCTTCGTGTTGTGGGGTGGAGTTTTTGCTAGAAACGTAGCATACCTGTTGGTTTCCTCCTTGACCAGCTGCACAAGGAAATCGGTGACAAAAAGTCGATAGCACGATTTTGCACTGAAATTGTCTTTATCAATTTCTTCATTCAGACCAGGGGTTCCGGTAAATGGGGGGAGGTCGGGAAACCCAGTGAAATTGTCAGTCCAGCCCCCTGTGTGCCCATCACCTTGTGCGCCAGGAGCTAGAGGTCGAGCATCAACAAGAAATTCCTCAATCACATCACCATCTAAGAGGTCATCATCACTCCCACTGTCAATGTCACTCCCTGCTGTGACAATAAAGTCTGTTGTGTCAGCAGATTTGTCAGTTGTGCTAGATCCAGATCTAGATCTACTGCTTGGGCCTGGTTGGTCATCATCGACGTCTAGATCTAACCTAGTCCTAGCCCACTTTGGCTCAGACAAACCCTTTTTTCTTTTCTTAGCCTTAGGCCGCTCTTGCATGGGCCTGAACTCTGGAACCTTGTCAGAATCATGATCATAGGTCTCATTGGATTCTGACTCTTGAATTGGAGTACAAGTCGCAAAACGTTTGAAGAGGTTACAATCTTCATTCTTTCAAACAAAATGGTAGATCTAGACTCATTTCCTCAAGATGCAGGTTTTTGATCCAATGACCTAGGGTTATATCTGGGTCGTCTATCAAAAACTATTCCACCTAGCGAAGCGAAACTTGGCACACCTGTAAACAAGAGGTGTAGCAACAGTACAGGCTGGCTCGCCTCTGCGCGAAAAGTGAGAGCAAAAATAAATCGATAATGCCGTCACGCAGGGGTTGCGTGATCCGGCCGGAGCATAAGTCGGGGCCATCCCGCAACTGTTGCGGGATCCGTCCCAAGTGAGTTAAGAACAAGACTTGCAGCCTGTTAGGCGTGAATACATTTTTTTCAGACAGACAGCCAGCTACTCATTCACACGTGAGTCAAGTGAGGTAAGTGAATGCCGAGGACTTGGGGTTATGAGCTTGACCACACACTAGCGAGGCTCAAACCCATGCGGTCTCGCACGCTTGTACTGACCATGGTGAATGCCTCTTGACTCATGCCGAGAAGTGATCACCATTGAGCCACTAACACACTATGCACTGATGGAGAATACATTTCGACTAAAGACAATACTGGTTTTTCACCAGTTAATAAATCAGGGAAAATTAAAAAAGAAGGAAAGTATTACCTGGTCATCATCAAGCATGGGGCCAGTGCTTGCAATGCTTTCTGTGTCTGAACTGTCAGATGGAACTTTGAGAAGACTTCCACGATTAGATGCAGTCAATGAATCACTACGTCCAGATGAAATAGAAAATCTGTCTCCTGAAGGTGATAATGGGGTAGGTGAGATAGCTTGACGGTGAGAACTAGGTGGCACCAAGGAAAGGCGTGTCGAATGGGTAGGAGAGGGGAGATGGTAAGTTCCACCTAAAGAAGAAGGGATTGTTTTGGAAGAAAAGCTGGAGACCTTGGATACAAGTGACTTTGCTAAAGAAACTGGAGACGTTGTGGAAGCAATGGCTGGGTGAGATAAAGATTGTGCAGGTGCCACATTAGATGCTGTCACTGCTGCTGATGCCATAGAATTGGAAACGCTTGCAGGTGTGGACTGCTGTGGCTTCATGAATGCTGAAGCAGTAGTCTGCTGTTGACTTTGCTGTCTCAGATTTAATTCTCGCAAACTCGGCGGATTGGTAAATATCACTGGAGAAGCATCTCTAGTCACTGCAGATGTTGCTTTGACAAGTGGGGTTTTTGAGATAGATGATGTTGATGGGGTAGTTATTGCCTCAGTGTCAACTCGCAGTATTAGGCCTCTCAGCTTTGGGGATTTTCTTACAGGTGAAGATTCACGTTGAGCAGATGGTGAACTTGATAAAGGCGAGAATTGTTCTGAAGTGCTTGGTGATGATTTGGGGCTGCTAATACTTGCAGGTGACCTCAGAGAGGCAGGCTGTTTGCTGACAGGATGGGTGGAAGGCATTGGACACAGGGGCCCCAGGGCCTCTGGTATCAGACTACGACCAAGGTTATTGTTTTTGGGTGTCTGAAGAAGTTTCATGGCATCACTTGTCAAGGAAGAAGAAAGTGGGGAAGGACTAGAGACTGGTTCAGTCACCACTGTTGGAGAAGAGGCATCAATGAGACTTTTTGACTTAACAAATCTTCTCTGCTGGGGAATAGGGGATTTATTGACCCACTCTTGGGCACGGCTTAAACTTGACTGATGTGCAACATTCACTTCATGGCGATTGAAATTTGGATCCGGCAGCAGTGGTGACAAGTTTTTGTCCCATTTACTTTGATTAGCTTGGCGCTTTTGTTTATGGCTTGCAATCTTGATATTTTTGGAATGACTTGCATCACTGGACATGCTACTGCTGGTCTCTTCACCAACATTCTGCCCTATACTTGTCAAATTTACACAAGGATCAGCACTCCCATCACATTCCTCTGTAGAATTTAACCCTGGCGGATGAGAAGGGCGATGAGATTCATTATTAGTTACAGATTCATGGTGTCGGTGAGTTGCAGCCAGTTGCAATGATAGCTTCGACTCCTTAGAAGGGTGTTTGAAGACAACAACATTCAGGGGATCTGAATCTAGGGTCCCCTCACTTATTGTGTCATCGGAACTGGAAGAGAAAAAACAGCATACTCAAAAAAAATATTATTTGATTCTAAAAATTCTATTGAATCAGAATGTTTTTCACTGAGCAATGATTTTAAGAAAAAATTTCTTCAGAACTTCTTCCAATTGTGTAAAATTCAGAGCCTTAAAATTCTTGACATTTTAGAACATTGAAAATAACTTTTAAAAAAAAAAACTGACAAAAAAAGAAATAAAGAAAATTAATGACGATATCTGATAAATACTTAGCAAAATAAACAACGCACCACTTTTTGAATTGCTGACACTTTTTTACAAAATAGAAATATCAAGTAATTTTTTCGCTGAGTAACAGTTCATTTATTTGTGAATTCAGAAATATATGAGTATACAATATTTTCCAATAATAAAAATTATTAATTTTGAATTGAAAAGAGTTCCTCAATTTCCTAACCTTCACCACAATGTTTAGCAATTCAGTAATGGATGCGTCCACCTCTGGCCTTGTTGACAAGCCATATTCTGTTCCTCATAGAGTGGAAATAACATTGTATCATCTCTTAAGGAATGTTGTTCCATTCCTCATTCAAGATATCAGAAAGCTCACCTTGTTATTGTCATTTCTGTCTCTATCACGGCAACCAACCCAGTCCCACAGATGCTTGATTGGTGAAAGGTCAAAAGACTTGGCTGGCCAAGGGAGAACCTCAAAATTCCGTTCCTCTAAAAAGTTGCGGCAGATGGTTGCTACATGAGGTCTTGCATTGTCTTGTTGGAAAACATTAAGTTCTTCATGTTTCTCCATTAAAGGGATGACATGAGCTTGTAAGATCTCATTGAGGTAACGTTCAGCATTAACATTTCCTCGCAAAACAACGAAGTCAGTTTTTCTGTTGGCATTGATACTACCCCTGACCATCACTCCGCTACTCTGAAAGGATTTACTTCAAATACATTGTCGTCATAACAGGTATTTCTTGACCGCCAAAATCTTACACACTGCACGGCATACAGTTTTGCCTTCTCAGCGCTCACTTAGTTTGCTCACCTAAAGCCCACCGAGATGCAATGAATCACTGTCAACAGGTAACCTGACCCAACTTGACCCAAGGTCAACAGGTGCCTAGCAGCGTCAAGGCTATTGCATCTTACATGCCATTTTTAATTGATTTCTACGGCATATAACATCACAACCATTGTACTAAGCCTTTATTTCTTGATATCAACCGAACCAGAACATTTTGCACTGTACCCTGTGAAAAAATGATTATTCTCCGATGTTTCGTTCTTGTGATATAAAGCCGTTTTCCACAGGTGAATTTCATATTTTCAGCATATGTGCTACCGGGCATATTATGTGGATTGTTATTTGTGGGTTTAGTTAGTCGTCAAGCGATATTGTGTAATTCATCTCTTTTACAGTAACAGAGGACATACATTAGAACGCCACCAAGCTTCTCTAAATAAACTATGCTGCATTTGTGACAAAATAAATAAAAAAAGACACCAAGAAAAAAAGCCAACAACAACAAAACACTATGCAGAAATGATTAATTTCTCGTGACCTCCTACTCATATTCAGTCTGGTATCAAAGATGATGAGCCAAACAAACGTTCGGTGTGGGTCTGCACATTTGTATGCGTATGTGTATGTGTGTGTGAGAGAGAGAGAGAGACCCACTAGCTCCCTAGATGTAGCAGACCTGCCACCCTATCAAAACCTAAAATCAGGCCAATCAATACAAAAAATCAGGGTTTTGAGAAAAAAATCAGGGCAAAACCCATGTCCAGGTTAACAGACAAAATCATAATGAAAAACACAAGTAAAATTTAGTTTCATTTTCATACACACACATACACATCATCATCATCATAATCATCATTATCATCATCATCTATCACCCTAAGTCACTCATACAATCTCTATCATCCTCACTCATTTATACAAACACATTGATAATCTCTATCATCCTCACACACACACACATACACACCATCTCTATCACCCTCTGTCTTCCACTCATACACAAAATCTCTATCACCTTCACCCAATCACACAATCAATATCACAATTACTTACTCATAATAATTACATACAATCCTAATCACCCTCATTCACTCACTAATGCACATATTGTCCATCACTTTCACTCCCTCGCTGATACACACAATCTGTATCATATTCACTCTCATTCACTCACACAAACACAGACAATCTCTTTCATCCTCACTCACACATTTATATACGCACAATCTCTGTCACATCCAATCACTCATAAACACAATCTCTCACCCCCTCACTCATCCACACACCAGCACAATTTCTTTTATCTTCACTCCCTCAAGCACACTCTTTACCAAATTCACTTTTCTTAGTCATATACATACAGGATTTCTAACACCCTCATTCACTCTCTCACTCACAAACAATCTCTCTCCCCTAATTATTACACATACACACACACATACACAAACAAACAAACAAAAAACCTGTCATCTTTTCTCTATTTTTCATATCATGTGTACATACGATCTCCAACATCATCACTCACACACATCTTTATAACCCTCACAAACTCACATATCTCTATCACCCTCACTCATACACACACAGTCTCTATCTTCCTAACTCTCTAATGCTATACACACATGCATTTACTCACTTATACACATAAACTCCATCATCCTCATCCATTCACCCATAGACACAATTACTAAGAACCTAGCAACTCGCACATACACACACAATGTCACTTTCACTCTCAATCTCACACACACACACACACAATATAAACTGACACTAATCTCCATATTTCTTAACCATACTCTCACACATATACACAGGTGTGCACGAGCACGCATACTGAGTCCATTATCAAATTTCATTAATAACATTAGTGGCACTACATGTATTACTTTCTTTTTATTCAATTCAATTGTAGAACTCAGCCAACAACTCTGTCTGTCTGTCTGTCTGTCTGTCTGTCTGTCTCTCCTAAGACAAACACAAGCGCACACACACACATGCAATCTTTGAGTACAAAAAACTCTCATACCAAAAACCTGAGCTATGCTATGCATGCCACAAACATTACTAGTCCGTACTACTACAGTATACTGTAAGCCTACAATACATAAGTCTAAAAACTACAATATTGTTATGTACAACAGCAGGCAAGCCCCCCTCTCTCTCTCACACACACACTTAAACACACACTTACACACACACACATCAAAGAGAGCTTACAATACACCAGGACTTGCCCTCTTTTTCTCTGTGACATACAGACACAAATGCCCAACCCATCTTCTTTTCTGAAATAGGCCGGCAATTGTATGCAAAGGTTGGCGGCAAGATATTGAAATAAGTCTTGTTACTTGAATTGGCCGACATGAAGGCTACCAGGCAATAGGCCGGCGACAAGCCATTGAAATAACAAATAAGTCTTGTCGCTTGAATTGGCTGACATGACGGCTACCGGGCAAAAGGCCTGCGACAAGCCATAGAAATAAGCTTGTCACTTGAATTCGCCGACATGACAGCTACCCGGCAAAAGGCCGGCGACAAGCCATTGAATTAATTCTTGTTGTTTGAATTGGCCGAACTGACGGCTACCGGGCAAAGGCTGGTGACAATTCATTGAAATAAGTCGTGTCCCCTGAATTTGCCTGTATGCTGGCTACCAGACAAACACACACGATGTTTACTCTTGCTATCCTGACTGCCCGGTATTGAAAAATGGGAGTTTAAAGGCATTTCAAGATGGCCAGGAGAGCATCAAAATTCTGGGCTGGGTCGGCGAGAGACCTGGCAGGTATGTATCACAGTGCACAAAAAAATAAAAAATCGACCATTACATAAAAATCGGGGTTTGGACGGAACAAATCAGGGAGTCGGGGTTTTGATGAAAATCGATAAAATATCAGGGCTGCCCAAATCAAATCGTGGTATATGGCAGGTCTGGTGTAGAATTAATGTTTTTTCACTTCCTGATGAATGGAAAGCAAGTGATGCAGAACGACATGGAAATATTTTACTTTTAAACTTTAAAAAAAACATGAATGTTCTTATTCACTTCTCTCTCTCTCTCTCTCTCTCTCTCTCTCTCTCTCTCTCTCTCTC
>JAOYNN010274616.1:0-10287 GCA_025770095.1 Goniobranchus kuniei
CTCGTCTGGTCATCAGTGAAGATTTGACCAAAACTAATCAACAGGCATTAATGAGGACAAAGGCTCATCCCTTGGTGTACACCGCCTTCACCATGTACGGCTTATGTTCTTCAATGGCACTGAAGCAAGAGGACTATGCATACCACTAATCAAATGCAAGATAAATCAGCAAACTGAAAATGCGCATGACAGCGTTTTAGGTAAATGCAACAGAACAAAAAGTATAGACCTACAAATTATTATTCCTACAATCCCAACTACGGAGGTCAGGCCATGTAATCACAAGAAAGGCAATTTCGGGCATTTTCAAAGTTTTTAATTTATTACTTTAAAAAAGAAAATTTCTTCACTGACATAGAACCACGGGAATAGTGCATTAGTTTGGTCAACGACATAATTAAGAAATGTCAGTATGTGAAGTTTGTGACGTTTGATCGCATTTCCAATGACACTACCGTTGTCTACACATGTCTCCGACAGATTGTTTTTTTGTTCATTTATGTTGGCTTGACAGAGAGCCAAACAATAACTAGTGGAAAACATCATGCTGACAACAAATGAGTGTACTGTTCAGGATGGGAACATGGCGATGGGTCGGCCACACTTTGTGGAAGGAGCCATGCAACATCTTCAGGCAGGCACTCGAATGAGATGAGCAAGACAAGCGCAATAGAGGTGGTCCAAAGTATACTTGGTAGAGAAGCTTGCTGAATGAGCTTAAATCGACATATCTGAACTGGGAAGAGGCAAAGACCCATGCAACACACCGAGAAAGGTGGGAGACTACTAGTGAAGCCCTAAGTTCCACAGGGAGCAAAAAGGAATAGGCCAAGTCCACTGAGAATGAGAGACAGAATTAGAAACTTGAACGCATGGTCTATTAAATTCATAAGGAAAAACAAGAACAAGAACATTTAAAAAGTCCCATTTTTTATTGCATCACAGAGAACTAAATATTCGGTAGATCACCTGCCTATCCCCTCTTAGACCATGCGCTCAATTTCCAAATCTGTACAAGAATAAGGTAAAATCATGAAAGGCGAGGTCAACCACACAGCCTTGGGCACAGCCAAAGAAGAATTCTGAAGGTAAATGAAGTGGAAATACAGGACAGGAAATGAATGTCTGGAGGAAAACTGTCGAAGCAAACAGGAAACAGTTCAACTTAGTTTGGGAGAAGATAGATGAAGATGGGTTATTAGAAGTACTCATACAACCTGGAAGGCTTTGCACTGGAATTGCGAATGTTGATTTTGTACTTTAGATGAAAAGGAAAGAAATCTGAAAACAAAACAAAACCAGAATTGGCACATGGTCGAAGTATAGATGTGAATAGAAGTTTTTTCATCTATGGCATTATAACCTTGTCAAGGATGATATCAATGATACTAAAATGGGTTACTGATGTAGCATGTTCAACCAGGCAGGCTTTGAAGCAGAATTGCTGATGCTGCTTTTCTTGAAGTTAGGCAAATAGGCTTGAGAGAAAATTTTATAAAATTGAAAAGAAAGGAAATTTGGAAGCAACGGGAGAACAATGTCGAAGTATAGAAATTACCACAAGTTTTTCATCCAGCAACTATAACCTTTCCACGGATGAGACCAACAATACTTAAAGTGCATAACAGCTTTTTCAGGTACAATGCAACAAAACTTAATTCGAAATCAAATTGTAAAAAGGGTTGTTCTTACAATCACAACTTTGGAGGGGTGCCCATGAAATCACAAGCAAAGCGATTTTCAAGCATCAGCAAAGTTTTTCATGTATTATTTCCAAACAAATCCGCAATTGTTTATGAATAGCACACAGGTATGAGGACAATGCATCCCATTGTCAAATGCAAGACAAATCAACTTACAAAAAAAAGTGCAAAACAGCTTTTTTCCTGGTATTGTTATGCAGCAAACATAACATTTTAACAATTGTTTCTACAATACAAACTTTGGACGGCAGTCCATGTAGTCGAAAGAAATGCCATTTTAAGGCAACGACAAACTTTTCATGTATTTCTTAATTATTTGCTACATTTTCTTCAATAGCCTAAAACCATGCAGACAGTGCACCCCATTGGTAAAAGTTAAGATACATCACCCGGCTGTAAAGTCATAATCAAGAACTGTTAAGACCAAACATGTGAAGTTTAGCAAGTTTAATCTCATTTTCATTGAGAATGACTAACAGGATTAAAAACTTGAGTCCTGTTCACTTTGATCTAAAATAAACATAGAAAATAGTGAAAAACAAAAGAAAAAACAGAAAGGAAAAAAACAAACCCACTTCTTGAATGTATCGCTGAAAATTTTTAATTTGATCGATTCCCTCTCCATCCCGTTGTTAGACCATGCACTCAATTTCCAAATCTTTTCAAGTGTAAGATAAAGTTAAGAAAACGCAACCCAGTGCAAAAGCAATGGGCACAGCCAAATAACAATTATGAAAGTAGATGAAGCGGAGGTGCAGAATAGGAAATGAATTTCTCTTGAAAAACTGCCAACATGAAACAGTGGAAGTGACCTTATGAAAGGAAAGATGAATGTGGGTTTTTGATGCTGCGTATTTAACCCAGCAGGCTTTGCTGCAGAATTGACAAGGTTCCTTTTGTTGAAGTTAGGCAAATAAGCCTGAGAGAAAGGTTGATAAGGATGAAAAGAAAGGAAATCTGAAAGCAAAAGTGAACAAAGTCGAAGGACAGAAATAAACACAAGTTTGTTATCCATCAGCTATAACCTTGCCACGGATGGGACCATCGATACTAAAAGTGCATGATAGTTTTACCAGGTACAATGCAACCAAAATCATTGACAAATATGCCCATACAATCACATGAAAAGCGATTTCCAAGCACTAGCAAAGTTTTTCAACTATTATTTACAAACAAATCTGCGATTGTTTATGAATGGCAGACAGCTATGAGGACGATCCATCCCATCGTCAAATGCAAGACAAATCAACTTACGGAAAAAAGTGCAAAACAGCTTTTCCAGGTATTATGCAACAAAAATAAAACTTTAACAATTGTCTCTAAAAATCCATCCACACTTTGGAGGGCAGTCCATTTAATCACGAGAAAAGCCATTTTCAGGCAACGACAAACTTTTCATATATTTATTGTTTATTTGCAACATTGTCTTCAATAGCATAGAACGATGAAAACAGCGCATCCCAATAGTAAAAGTTAAAGCAACAGGACCCGATAGCATATCAAGTAAACTACTGAAAATCAGCGCCAATGATCTTGCTCCAGAGATGTCATTACTGTTTCAGGCATCGTTGAATCAAGACTGCACTACAGCACTTGAATCAAGGCTCTGTTCCACAGGACTCGAAAGAAGCAAACATCACCCCAGCTGCAACATACTGCGGCCTTCTATCGTTTTGCCACAGTGGTGAAACGGTGTGAAAGTCTGAAGATTGGTGCCACGCTGCCAAGGACTCATGCTATTCAAGACAATACATGACTCCACTATGGTAGTTCAGAGCCTGTTTAGTCATTTAATATTGGGATGCAAAGTTTAATTGGGGGATGTTGCTGGAAACAGAACGTACACAATGATACCAATTTGCAATGACAACTCTCTGGTTGTTCGTTGAATGCCAAAGTTTTAAAAGCATCTAGTACAAAGGCATGAGCAGAAATTTTTCCTTCTCTTCTATGATTTGCTCATTTTTAATTTATTGAAATTGCCGTTTCTGTGGGAGGTTTGTGGTTGTTTTTTTCATTTTACCACACTAATTTTATAGTTTATGATGACAGCACCACAAATTGTCAATTAAGAACCAACTTTTAAAATGATTGCAATCCTGCTTTTAGTATTTTCTCCACAGGGATATGAAGGAATTGGGGTGGAGGCTTGACCTCATCGAAGCCAATAGGCCTGTTTCTCTGACTATGCTGAATGCATCATTGAGAAGGAAACCCGAGCATAGACGTGTCAGTCAAAAGCCCATTGTACTTAGTTCTTTTCCATTGCACAATATGGGGCTCTAGCCAGTGAATAAGAACGGATTTTGAAATCAGATCATCAGCGGGGATTAAATAAAAAACAACAAAAGTATGCATAGCCATAGTTGGCATATATTCCATATATTGACCAAATAGATTAGCGGAAGGATACGGATACTTAAAATGCTGCTCAATATGATGAACATCATGCATAGGACCTGAACTGATAATTGAATGAATTATCTAAATATCACGCCAAGAAACATTTATCCAGGATAGCAACCAGGACATGACACTAAAACAAGCACATAACTATAAAATCAAGTGATTGGTTGATTAATTCTATAAATGATTGAATATTCATTGCTGACTGGTGACGATATCATGTCTGAGAGTGATCGAATGTCGTAATATGTGACAACCTCTGCCTGCATCTTATAAAATCATGTACATAGGCACTATATTGGTGACTACTCATCACAAGGCCGACAGCAGAAAGAACTCTTGTCTCTTGGTGAAGACAAAAGATTGACACAAGAAGGAAATGGGTGGATAAGGATGGGAGAGGGGAAGGGTGTAAGTTGGAAGATTTTTTTCAATCTTCAAATCCGCCAAGGTGATAATATCCCCAGAATGGGAGAAAGAGAATTTATCTATATGTCAGCCGTTTAGAGTTTGCAAAAGGCAAAAGTAAGACGGATTGAGAAGTATTCTTTAACACCTGTATCCTATACGTGAAAGGAGGAAGAAACTCCACTTGAGTAAAAGACATGGTGCGAAATTCTAAAGGGTATAAATCCATCTAGGTGAAGAGACATGAATGAAGGGAATGACACAAAAGCATAATATTTTCCTCTTTTCCTCCGAATCATGTTAGGAAAAGGTACATAGTCGAAAGGATTGTTTACATTACTAAATTAATTGGAAGAAGCAAATTGAGTTGGTCTCGGTGTCGGTGTCGGAGACGAGGCGACGTTGTCTTCACTGTACATATGTACCTATGTGAGCAGACTCACAGCCAGAAGAGGAACTAGAATAGTACACAATATTGAAATGTTTGAAATTTTCACAAGTCAAACGTTCATAAAATGTATATTTTCTGATAAAAATTGTGGGAGGAGGAAGAAACTCCACTTGAGTAAAAAGACGTGGTGCGAAATTGCAAAGGGTATAACTCTACGTAGGTAGAGAGACATGAATGAAGGATGGACACAAAAGCAAGAATATGTGAAGTAAATAATAAATAAACAATAGTAAATGAAATTTGGAGGTGGCGGTTTGTGAACTACACCGACGATATGCGTTACATAAAACGTAAGTGCTACTTTTACTCACACGATAATTAAGCCGTGATATTACTTCATGGGAATAAGACGTGGAAGGATTTAGGTCAGAAAACTCCAAGCATTCACAGATACGGTAGTCAAAGAAACATTCTACAGGTAGATCAAGAGGATATACAGGATATGAAATGAATGTCTGTTGGAAATCTGTCGATGCTAACAGGAAACAATAGAAATGTCTTTAAGAAAAGAAAAGATGAAGATGAGTTTTTGATGTACCCATGCTACCAGGCAGGCTATGCAGTGGATCTGCCAATGTTTCCTTTATTGAAGTTGGCCAAAAACACGTTAGAGAAAAGTACATAAAGATAAAAAGGAAACAAGCATGCAATCTGGAGCACTAAGTCGACGGGTAGAAATGAATAGAAGTTTCTCATCCATGAGATATAACCTTGCCACGGATGAGATCAATGCTAAACATTGCATTGTTTTCGGGTACTGGATGCAACCAAAATCAATGCGCACATAAAATTATACGAATTGTTGTTCCAACCATTCCAATATTAGAGGGCAGACCATATAATCACATGATTTGACTCGTTCAGGCATCAGCAAAGCTTTTCGTTTATTATTTAAAAACAAATCCGCTCATGTTCTTCAATGGCACTGAAGCATGAGGACTATGCATACCGGTTATCAAATGCAAGATAAATCGCCAACCTGAAATTGTGCATGACGGCTTTTAAGTACAATGCAACCAAAAACAAAAGCACAGGCCTAAGAGTGGGTGTTCTCCTACAATACCAACTTTGGAGGTCAGGCCATGTATTGACACGAAAGCTAATTTCAGACATTTTCAAAGTTTTTCATTTATCTAACACAAATATCAAATTATCTTCAATGGCATAGATCCACGAGGAATCTGCATTCTAGTGGTAAAAATAATAATTAAGAAGTGTTGAAAGTCAGTATGTGAAGTTTCCAATATTTAACCTCATTTCCAATCACACTACCTCTGTCTATTGATGTCTCCGACAGATTGTTCGTTTGTTTGTTTGACAGAGTGCCAAATACTGACCAGAGGGAAAACATCATGCCGACAACAAATGAGTGTACCGGTCAGGAGGAGAAAGCGGCCATTGGTCGGCCACACCTTGCGGAAGGATCCTTACAACATCTTCAGGCAGGCACTCTAAAGGGATCCGCATAGCAAGCGCAAAAGAAGGCGTATAGGGAAGATTTGGAAGAGAGGCTTGTTGAGTGACTTATCTGATCTGGAAAGAGGCAAAGATCCGTACCATAGACCGAGAAAGGGGGAAGACTACTAGTGAGGCCCTATGCTCTACAAAGAGCAAAAACCTGTACGTCAAGTCCACTAAGAATGAGTGACAGAATTAGAAACTTGAACGCATGGTCTATTATGAATCATAAAGAAACAGAAAGAAAAAAAAACAAAATTTTAAAAAGTCCCATTTCTTTATTGCATCATAGAAAATGAAAATTCTGTAGATGACCTGCCTATCCCCTCCTAGACAATGCGCTCAATTTCCTGAACTGTACAAGAATAAGATAAAATTATGAAAGGCGAGGTCAACCACACTGCCTTGGGCACAGCCAAAGAAGAATTCTGAAGGTAAATAAAGTGAAGATACAGAAAAGGAAATGAATTTCTGGTGGAAAACTGTCGAAGCAAACAGATAACAGTTCAACTTAGTTTAGGAAAACAAAGATGAAGATGGGTTATTTGATGTACCCGTACAATCCGGTAGGCTTTGCACCGAATTGCCAATGTTGATTTTGTACTTTAGATCAATAAGGCCGTTGGGAAAACAGGATAAAAATGAAAAGGAAGGAAATCTGAAAAGAACTGGGACATCGTCGAAGGATAGATGTGAAATAATGGGTTATTGATGTAGCATGTTTAACCGGGCAGACTTTGAAGCAGAACTGCCAATGTTGTCTTCGTTGCAGTTAGGTTATAAGCCTGAGAGAAAATTTGAAATAGATGAAAAGAAAGGACATCTGAAAGAAACGGGGAACAATGTCCAAGTATAGAAATGAAAACAAGTCTCTCATCCGTCAACTATTAGTATAACCTGCCACATATGGGACCAATGATACTAAAAGTGCATAACAGCTTTTTCAAGGTATTATGCGAAAACCATAACATTTTAACAATTGTTACTACAATTCAAACTTTGGATGGCAGGCCATGTAATCACGAGAAAGGCCATTTTCAGGCAACGGCAACGTTTTCATGTATTTATCAATCATTTGCTTAATTTTCATCAATACCATAGAACCATGAAGGCACGGTATTCCAGTAGTAAAACTTAAGATACATCACCCGGCTGAGAAGTCACAATCAAGAAATGTAAAGAGCAAATATGTGAAATTTAGGAAGTTTAATCTCAATTTCATTGAGAATGACTGACAGAATTAGAAACTAGAGTACCTGGTCGCTTTGATCTAATAAAAACATAGAAAAGAAGGAAAAACAAAAGAAAAAAAAGCAGAAAGGAAAATAAAGTCCCACTTCTTTAATGCATCGCAGAGAATGTAAAATTTGGTTGATTCCCTCTCTACCCCATTGTTAGACCATGCACTCAATTTCCAAAATCTGTACAACAGTTATATAAAGTTAAGAAAACGCAAACCCAATTCGAAAAGAAATGGGCCGAGCCAAATAAGAATTATGAAAGTAGACAAAGTGGAGATGCAGGATAGGAAATGAATGTCTTTTGGAAAATCGACAACATGAACCAGTAGAAGTGACATTCGCAAAGGAAAGATGAAGATGGGTTTTTGATGCAGCATATTTAACCCTGCAGACTTCGCTGCAGAATTGCCGAAGCTGCTTTTGCTGAAGTTAGGCAAAAAAGCCTGAGAAAAGGATGAAAAGAAACGAAATCTGAAAGCAACTGTGATCAACGTCGAAGGACAGAAATGAACACAAGTTTGTTATCCGTGAGCAATAACCTTCCCATGGATGATACCAACAAAACTAAAAGTGCATAACAGCTTTTCCAGGTACAATGCAACCAAAATCATTGTGAAATTAAACTATAAGAATGATTATTGTTACAATCTCAACTTTGGAGGTGTGCCCAATTAATCTCAAGAAAAGCGCCATTTTCAGGCATCAGCAAAGTTTTTTAGGTATTATTTAAACCAATTCGCGATTATTTATGAATGGCACACAGCTATGAAGAAAATACATCCCATTGTCAAATGCAAGTCAAATCAAATTACTCAACAAAGTGCAAAACCCCTTTTTCAAGGTATTATGCAACAAAAATAAAATTTTAACAATTGTTTTTACAATCCAAACTTTGGACTGTAGTCCATGTAATCACAAGAAATGTCATTTTCAGGCAAGAGCAAACGTTTCATGTATATCTTAATTATTTGCTTCATTTTCTTCAATAGCATAGAACCATGAAGACATGGCATTCCAATAGTAAAAGTTAAGATACAGCACCGTACAGATAAACTACATCATCCGTCTAAAAAGTCACAATCAAAAACTGTAGAGAGCAAATATGTGAAGTTTAGGAAGTTTAATTTTATTTTCATTGAAAATGACAAACTTAGAAACTTGAGTGCCTGTTCGCTCTGATTTAAACTAAATTTTTACATAGAAAGGAATGGAAAAACAGCAGAAAAAAACAGACAGGAAAATAAACAGTCCCAATTCTTTAATGCATCGCAGAGAATTTCAAATTTGCGTGATTCCCTCTCTATCCCGTTCGTAGACTATGCACTCAATTTCAAAACTGTACAAGAATAAGATAAAGTAAAGAAAACGCAAGCCCAATGCAAGAGAAAAGGGCCACCCAAATAAGAATTACGAAAGTGGACAAAGTGGACATGCAGGAAGGGAACTGAATGTCTTTTGGAAAAATGCCAACATGAACCAGTAGACGTGACTTTAGGAAAGGAAAGTTGAAGATGGGTTTTTGATGTAGCATACTTAGCCAAGCAGGCTTTGCTGCAGAAAAGCCGAGGTTGCTTTTGTTGAAGTCAGGCAAATAAACCTGAGAGAAACGTTGATAAGGATGAAAAGAATGGAAATCTGAAAGCAACGTTGGTCAATTCGAAGGGCAGAAATGAATACAGGTTTGTTATCAATGAAATGAATACAGGTTTGTTATCAATGAGGTATAACCTTGCCTCAGATGAGACCAATGATCATAAAAGTGGATAACAGCTTTTTCAAAAACAATGCAACATCAATCAATGCGAAAATCAACTGTCATGTAAGAATGGTAGTTCTTACAAAAAATCTCAACTTTGGTGGGGTGTCCGTATAATCACGAGAAAAGCGATTTCCAGGCATCAGCAAAGTTTTTCATGTATCAATTACAAACAAATCCGCGATCGTTTATGAATGGCACACAGCTATGAGGACAATGCATCCCATTGTCAACTGCAAGGAAAATCAACTTACTGAAGAAAGTGCAAAACAGATTTTTCCGGTACAATGCATCCAAAATCAATGCGAAGTTAAATTGTAAGAATGGTTGTTCTTACAATCTCAATTTGGAGGGGTGCCCATATAATCACAAGAAAAGGGATTTTCAGGCATCAGCATATTTTTCATGTATTATTTACAAACAAATCTGCGATTGTTTATGAATGGCACAAAGGTATGAGGACAATGAATCCCATTGTCAAATGCAAGAAAAATCAACTCACTGGAAAAAAGTGCATTAACAGCTTTTTCCAGGAATTATGCAACAAACATAAAATTTTAACAATTGTTTCTACAGTCCAAACTAGGGACGGCAGTCAATGTAATCACAGGAAAAGTCGTTTTCAGGCAACGGCAAAGTTTTCGTGTATCTCTTAACTATTTGCTTCATTATCTCCAATAGCATAGAACCGTGAAGACAGGGCACCCCAATAGTAAAAGTTATGATACATCACCCAGCTGAAAAGTCACAATCAAGAACTGTGAAGAGTAAATATGTGAAATTTAGAAAGTTTAATCTCAATTTCATTGAGAATGACTGACAGAATTAGAAACTAGAGTACCTGGTCGCTTTGATCTAATAAAA
>JAOYNN010274727.1:0-10285 GCA_025770095.1 Goniobranchus kuniei
GGGGAGGGGGTGGGGCGAGGGCGGACAGGAGGGTGGATCTTATCAGTTATAAATACCCATCACCATTTGTTCTTTGTTTTTGTTTTTTTAAAGATCAATTTAATTAAAATTGACATCTCCTACAAACTCTTCACGTAAAATGCACGACTTCAGAATTTTACCTTTCTTTTGAGCACAAGATCATGAAAATCCATTCTGGGTTTTTTACGGTCTCGCAGACACAAAATGTAGGAATTCTGTCATTTATCATTATAAAGATTTCTGTACTTTATTTCAAGACCCTTAATCTAAGACCATTTTTCTCTCCGGATGATTGAGAAGACATTATTGGATTCCAATTGCTTGAATGGTTTAGAACTACTTTTACCTGTGAAATTATGTAAGACTCTTATAAATTCACATCTTTATATAAACTCGTTTTTCTGTTATTCCTCTTCAACAATCATTGATTTGTAGCCATTTACTTTTACAGAAACATTTTCCATTAACTGCTGTTGGTATATTGTGTTGTTAACAGTCTACGAAATACATGTAGGATGTGCGAGCAATTTTGAATATCTTTGGATCAGGATAGAGGCAAAGTGGAAAACTACTCTAGGAATAAGAAGACTGGCAAACGCAACACCCAAATCTATCAAAAATTAAAAGATTGCAATTATCTGTAAATAGAAGTTCACAAACACCAACATAAGAATCCTGCAAAATATTGTATTTTTCGTGGGGGCATAGATGTCGGCTTGGGACCGGGAGGTACTGGGTTCGATTCCCACCAGCGACTACTTGTGTTTTTCTTTAAGCAAAACTTACCCTTCTTGCTTCACTGGACGCAGGAGTACCTAGCAATAGGCTAGTCTTTGTTGCGCAAAACGTGCTGCATTTGACTGTATCCATCCCCCAGCCCCTAGATTAGAACCTGATGCTTCTCGGACGTCTGGCCTACGCGCTACCACTGATCTACAATGTGAGGTATTACACTTCAAAAACACCTAAGATGTTATTTTTCGTTTTGCAGATGGCTTTGTTTTGTACTGCTCAGTGGAGTTTGCCCTTTATTACTTCCTCTAGGTATTAGACATGATTAGTTTCAGATAACCTTCTGTTTATGGATGTGAAAACTTGTTTTAATTGAATTCTGTTTAATTGTTCGTCATTCCCAAGAATTGGCCTTTTGTGGATGAAATTCCAATTTCCAACTTTCTTCACATTGTTGGAGAAAATCTAAGTCTCTTTTGAAAGCAAAACTCATAAAAAGTCTCCTATAGCCAGTTATGATGTATGTGTGTGAAGCATGGACCCTGAAACAGCAGGATGAGAAAAGGTTAAAAGCGGCGGAAATGTGGCTATGTCGTCGAATGCTCAGAATCAGCTGGACAGAGAAAAGAACAAATGAAAATGTGCTTACTTGGCATAACATCTCATGTTGTAAAAGGAATTAATAAAAGAAAACTGAGCTTTGTTGGATGCATAACTAGGCACATCAAAACAGACCTAATGGCTACAGTGTTCCAGGGCAAAATTGAAAGCAGAAGAAATCGGGGAAGACAATCTGTGACCTACATCTCTAACCTTTCAACACCACAGAGTTGAACTTACAGAATTTGGTTGAAAAGTGCTGGAACAGAGATGAATGAAGGAAATTCATCAACAGCACTGCAGTGACCAGCGACTCCCGGTGATGCTGAGTAGGTACTAGCTTGGTACTGTTTTTTACATAAAACTTCCATGAACGGATTTTGTTTTATTATTTATGAATGCAAGGGACATCAAATTTTAACTTTTATCCCAATTTTTCAGCATGATCCCTTGACTGACCCTTTAGGAATCAACACCAGCCCAGACTCAGTGCAAGGTCCTGTGCCAGGGGCTTTGGACAAACGGCTGTCACGGCCAAGCACAGAAATCCCGCCTGCTTCAATGAATTGTAAAAGGAGGGCAAGTGCAGAACTTTGTATAGGCAGCCCACTCAAAAAGGCTCAGCTGAATTACAAGTAAGTAACCTTGGAAAAAAATTATATAAAAATAATATCATGGGGTCTTAACCCTTTTGTGGACAGATCAGTAAAACTCAGTGGAATTTTTTTTCCCCCAAGCAAGATCAGCAAAAAATTAGCCTCTCCTAAAACGGCTCTGGGCTGACTGCTCGACATTTTAGGCAGTTGATGCCCACTTTTGTTTCACTCTCTATATTCATAGAGAAAGTTCTACAACCGGTATAGAAATAGTTGTGACCTCAACCCAAGATATTCTGCAATGTTTAAGCCATATTGTTTTAACAAAAACAAAGGGTGGGATTTGGGGAGAATTTAATTTGCTTATCAACCATTTGAGTAGCAGACATTTTATGTACAGAATGATTTGTATGTCAAAATGATGTCACACATAGTAAATCATTTTTTGTTTATGGCACTGAAATTGAAAAAAGAAAAACCAACCAACCTTTTCTTAATGTAAAGTTAACAGTATGTAGAAATGGAGGTATTGTATTGATAATAAAGGGGGATGATTTTCTCTGCAAAGTGCCTTAAAAAAAAAAAAGTACAGAATTTAAATGCTTCCTCTAAGCACACAGCTGTGAAGCTGAGGGTTTAATTTTAAATTTTTAATCCCTCTCGTCATGTGAAAGAAGTGCATTTACCACAAATTTGAAACATTCGTCATGCACTGTGCGAGCAGACTTACTTTCATGCTTTTCCCCACAAACAGAGGACATTCCTGTTGTACAGGGTGTTTTGATACTTTAGCCCCTCCTTGTCAAGCCGACCTGAGGAAGGGCATAACGTAGAACTGTATACCACTCCAAAGCTTGACTATGTGTAATCTCAAACCCAAATTTTCATAGGTCCATGTCTATTTTTAAGCTGATGGAAGTGTTTTCTTTGAATGTTGGTATTTTTTGTATGGTCACTTTTTAGAAAAATGAACACAAAAATCAAAAAGTCCATTTGTTTGAGAACAAAGAGTGGCCAAGATCATCACCAAATGTTAATGTTCGGGAATATTCAGGTTCTACCATAAAAGCCAGATTGAAAAAACCATTATGAACTCTAAAGACAATCTTCACACTGCTCTTGTACGAATTTTAGATGTCAAGGAAGTTGAAACTGAGCTTTTCATTTCTCTTCTGGAGTCGTATTCTGCTCGTCTAGATGCTGTCAGGAAAGCTGGTGTAGACACAAATTAAATATGAATTAAAACGTTTGAAATTTTGGATTTGAGATAAGAAAGAGTCTATGTCAAAACGTATGTCGTTGGTTTATGTCAGCTGTTCTGGGTTTGTCTGGCGCTAAGGTATTGAAACACCCTGTATATCGATGGCATAGTATTCAATGCAGCAGATCTTTGTTTTACACGGACCATGACAGAATTGAATAAAAAAAACCCAGCAACTTATGAACTCATCTCTCCGACTGAAGTCTCTTTCCTGGTTTACTTTTTCATGTTCAAGCCTCTTTGCTAACCTAAGAAGCATAATGTGTGGTAATGATAATTTGTATAGAGGTATTCTCATTCAGTTAATTTTTAATTTGTGGCATATGATGATATGTATAGATATTCTTTCAGTTAATTTTTAATTTACGGCATATTATATGTATAGATATTCCCTTTCAGTTCATTTTAAATTTACAGCATATGTTGATATGTATAGATATTCTCTTTCAATTAATTTTTTTTTCTTTGTTCTCCAGACCTTTCTGGAACTTTGATGTTCCTACAAATGCTGCCATCAAAGAACGCGCCCCCTTGCATATGTTTCCTCCTCATCCAGATGTTGAACATTTGAGACACTCATTAACAGTAAAGTTAAGACAAGTTTATCAAGATCTTTGTCAGCAGCGGGAAGGTATCTTCTTTCTTTTGTTTTATCTTCATTAAAGCATAAAAGAAAGTATCAAATGCCTTTTTAAATTTTATACAATGATGGTGTTGGACACAAATTATCATCCAGGGCTTAATCTTAATTACAGGAGGAAGCAAAAACTATTTGAATGGAATAAAACAGAATCTATAGTTACAAATTTTTGGTAAAGTAATTGAAGGGATGTTATCATGAGTATATTTATTTTTTAGTTTATTTTAATCATTAACAGTCAAAATGCAGATGTAGCCATATTGTGCTTGGGTATTTTAGAAGGAATTGGTTGTTCTCTATTTTGAGGAAGGGTTGGCTTCTTAGTGTCGACAGCAACCTGCTCTCAAGGAATTGGCTGTTTTTCAATGAGTCTAACTAAGCTGTCATTCCTCTTCAGGCTACAACTGAGATGGCCTCTTTGTCACTCTGTTCAGAGTCATGATATGTACTCATCAAAGTCTGTTCCTGTAATTCTAACATTATTTTCAGACTTTAAAAATGCTCATTTGAAAAGTGAAGGGGGGAGGGAAGGAATAAGCATCTAACTACATCAGATATTAGTTTTAATGAAAAAAAGACACTGAATTATAATGAATATCATCACAATTATGATAATGTATATGAGCCAAGGTCAAAAGGTGCCCATTTTCTGAGACAACTATGATCATGCATGAAGAAATAAAAGAGAGGCCATTTTCAATGGATTAAGTCATAAATTTATAAGTTTTAATGGAAAAAAACATAATAATACCAAGGACTTTTGAGAATATCAAGACTAAATATCGGAAAGCGTAAAGTTTCCCTTGTGACATGCTACACCAAAGAGGATATACTTTTAAGGGTAATGCAAAAACCATTACAGAACAAGTTATTGTTTTAATAATCAAAAGACAATTTAAATGTAATCTTATAAAATCAGCTTCAAGTACAAAATGTACACAGCTTAAATAACAACGTGCAGTGTATCACGTCACATGGGAAACTATATGTGAGGGTAATGTTTATGCAAAATAAAGTGCATTATGTGATTTTCAACAAAAGTTCAAGGGAAAGTGGACGAAAGTAAGAGACAACAAAAGACAAGCAATTTCAAGACCAACAGTTTAAAAATGAGATAGAGTATCCCTCATGACCAACTCTTGTGTGACACCAAAAAGTGTCACAAGGGAAACCCAAAGAGCTGAAAACAAACATTCATCGAAACTTTTCTTGACGTTGCATAATATCATTAATTTGAAAATTGCTATTCATATCAAAATGTATTAAAGTGATTGACAAACTTTACACAAAGCAATGGAAAACTAGAGCAGTACAGGCTTCCTGGTTTTCCTCTAACAATAGTGGCATCATTTTCTCATAATACTATCTTAATTCTTCGTCCACTCAACGCTACAGTTTCAAATTTGTATCCTTCATAATGATACCCTATGTAACTGAATCATTTTGTATTATTACCCCTCTTACCACTGAGAAAATTGGTTGATCATATTCTGAAAATGGCTTGCAATGGACTGACACTTTAATGAATAGGCTGTGGAAATAGAATTCAAAATTAAATGGGGGAAAAGTGGCACCCACCACCATTTTTGACTACATTTAAAATACAAACTTAAAAAAGCAACAATTAGGCCTACATGAATTAGAATTATGCTCCTACTTAAAGTGTCCCTTTTTACTCTTTTTAAAGAGTAATTTAAAAAACCAAGACAAAAGCATAAACAACATTTTTAAAAAAGACCTTTTCAAACCTTTATAAATTTTCAATGAACAGCACCGTAGTTTAGTAGACCTACTCTAGTAATACTGAAATAAGCAGTGACATTGACATTGTTGCATTTCAGTGTATGAGAAAAGAATGGTATTTGGGTTTTTATTTAAGCAATCCTAGAAAATTTGAAGCTACTGGAACTTATTCTACTCAAGAGTTACTTCTACTGGCTCACTCAAATGAACTAGAGGAGCAACGTGATTTGCTGTCCAAGGTGACCTAGTTTTGTATATCATTTTCGATGCAAAAATGAATAATGTCATGACCACTCTAAGGGTTTTAAAAATACATTTGGAGGTTTTGCAGTTACCCATCTAATACCTGTAGATTAATTAAGACCTCATCTTTGAACAGAAAGGAGATATACTGATTCTTAGAATACAAAAGGTGGTTCAGATCTAGCGCACTTTGGATACTTACTTAAGGAGGGTATCTTGCAATGTCAGCCATTATAATAAATGTCAATCCGAATCGACATTTTCCATATTGAAAGAGTAGGAAATAAACTATATTTCCTTTACTGAATTATTCTCCTAATCATCCAGATGTTTGTTTATACATAAAAAGAAAATTGTGGTTGTTGTAGAATAGTTGATATTTAAGAATATGACGAATCATGCAAAAGACTCATTCAGCATTGTAACAACAGAGTGTTACATACGTCCTCTTCCTCATCTACTCCTCCTCCTTTTTTCTCTTCTTCTTTTTCGTCCGTAATGTGCCCCACCTTACCCCTTCCCTTCCCTTTTCACTGTGAGCCAGATAAAGGTCTTAATTGTGCTACTTTTTATGATAGCATTTCTACAGTCAGGTCATCCCTGGACCATCTACTTAGTCTTCCCTGTCCTAAGTTGCCTTCCACCGAGTCTGTCAAGGCATGTCTTTCAGATGTCCAAGGAGAGTCATGATGCCTACAGACTTCTTGATGTATTGGTGTGTTTCTGTTACTGTCCATGAACTTTCATGTATCACCCTTTAGCATTTCATTTCAAATTTGTATGATAGATTGTAATCAATTGAAAATGTCTTGGTTTGTCTATAGCAGTGTTTTTCTTCAATTTGTTTTAGGCATTGATGCCCCAACGGACTCTTTCAATCGCTGGCTATTGGAGAGAAAAGTTGTTGACAAAGGCAAGGATCCCCTGTTTCCCTCAGACTGCTCTCCAGAATTGTCACAACAAATGATGCAAGAAATAATGAATGACATCCCTATCAAATTAGTAAAGCCCAGGTTCTCTGCAGACGCACGAAAACAGCTTTATCGATACGCAGAGGCTGCCAAGAAAATGATAGGATCTAGGTGAGATGTGAGATTTCTTCTTCATGTCCAATTCACTAATTTTCATGTGTTAATTGCCTATGCTGAGTTATATCCATACCTGTCTGATTTTTATGAGTTTCTAAGTTTCAAGAGTCAATGAAATAGACATGCGCCTTGTTCTCAAAATCCTCCTTAATGGCAGATCATCAGAAAACTCTTGGACAATACTTTTCCCCAATGGCATAGCAGCGTATCTGACAAAAACCAGTTTTCTATTTTGTTTTCATAAATTGACTACTAGAAACTGTATCCAAACAAAAGTATATGTTTAAACACAACTTACTATGATTAATAATCATTCTGACTAAAGAAGAAATCAGTTGATAACTTTAAAGAGGCTGATATCAAAAGTTGTTTTGCATGTATCTCGAAAACACAAAACTTGCAGATACATCGGTCTGCCATTGGGGGGCAGAATAGGATATGTCCCAAAATGAGCTTCAGATGTGTGCAAAAAAGAGAAATTATTGCTTGGGTGCATGATGATATGCTATGATAGGGACAGAGTATCAAAGCACAGCTGCTTCTTCTCTTTATATTCTTTCAGCTTATCCCATTACGGACTGCCTCAGCTGATTTTTTTCTCTTGTCAGTCCTGTTCAATGCATTCTCCTCCTTCTCACCTGTAGCAATCACATCTTCTACAACTTCATCCTATACTTTCTCTTGGGTCTTCTTCTTTTTGTTTTGCCAGGTGTAACCATCTAAAGCATTGCCCTTCATCTCTCCTCTGAACACACCCAAACATCTAAGTCTTTTCTGCCAAACTTGTATACCTGGGTGTTCTCTCTAACATACTAATTTCTGATCCAGTCCACTTTGTTACACCCTCCATTAAAAAAAACCCAACAGACAAACATAAACCAAACCCCAAAAAAGTGCAGAATGAATGATATGAACAGCCTTGGCACCGTACACTCTTTGCCTGCATTAAGTGCTGCATGGACATAGATGGGTTTGTCTGGGTCACCTTTATTGATGGTCAGTGCTTTCAGGCCTTTTTTTTTGTTATTTTTGCTGATGTTATACATGATAAAGGAGGGATGGCTGCAGGCAGTTTGGGGGAGGTGGAGGGAGCGGAGGTTTCTGATTTGTCAATTCAATTTTATGGGAGATGTTTTGATCATAAATTCTTTTAAAAATTACTGAGCGCTGCCTATGTCCCTCTCCCGACAATTGTGCATAAGGGTAATCCAACTTTCACCTAAGTCAAATTTTCAAGAGGTCAATTTTTCATCTGTGTCCTTTGGATATTGAGTTATCCAATGTTGATCATAGACCCAAACTTAGTCTTATCCATAGTTGTACCATGACCTGTGTGACATAACAGGCTAGCTTTTATGTGTGATATTTTTAGAACCATAAAAGGCCAATATTTAATATCTTGATGTCTGTAAGGTATTAAGTTATATGCTTTTCTTTCTAAGTGCAGTAGAATGGTCCAGTATGTTGGATGATCTTCAGTTCTAAAGTGTTTTTTTGTAAAGTATTGTACATTGATTGATGCCAATATAGATAAAATATTGAACCAACTAATTTGTACCATCCAAATGAATTCAGGTTATTATAGTTTTAATTAGGTCTCTTATCTTTCATCAAATGTAAAATTTCATGCTTCTTTTCTCAAATATTGTATTGATAGCTATAAGCTTAACAATGCTACTTTATTTACTAGTTAATTTAAATAAGCTATGAGATGAGATTTTAATCGCTTTGTCTCTTCCGATTAGGAAAGCTTCAGCGGAGAATCGAAAGGTTGTCACGTGGCAGGTGGAGGACACTTTCAAATGGTTACGTAAAAAGACAAGTGCATCGTATGACGATTATTTGGTGCGTATCAGTAGGGATCCTATAGACGCATGCATTTTGCCTGTCTAAGTTATAAATCCATTGCATCATACTATTTAAAGTAAAGGAAGACATTGGGGATTTTGCACCATACTTATTGAGAATTAATTGCTGTATTTAACAAGATTCTCACAATTTTCGTTTCATGATCCATGAAATTGAACATGGCTTTGTTCATCAGTCAGAAAAAAGTGCTTTTCCCATTTGTTCCCCACGAGCTTATTGAGAATTAGTTGCTGTATTTAACAAGATTCTCACAATTTTTGTTTCATGATCCATGAAATTGAACATGGCTTTGTTTATCAGTTAGAAAAAAGTGCTTTGCCCATTTATTCCCCAGGAGCGGCTAACTCACCTTAAGAGACAGTGTGAGCCTCATTTGTATGAAGCGGCTGAAGAGTCGGTGAAAGGAATATGTAATAAAATCTATAAAATATCCAGTGAAAATGCTCAGAAGGTTCATGACAAAAATGTAGAAGTTTTCAAAGAACACGGCATCTCAGGTAAGACCAATATGTTTCTCAACAGTCTTTGTTATTTGGTTTAATTTGCAATGTTCTATTAGGTATGAGCGTTGGGAATTAAGGCAAAACAAATTATCATTAATAATTTCAGCTGTTTTGAATTCTTTTGTATTTATTTTTTCACTTTTTTTTTTTTTTTTTTCTGGTACTGGCATATCACAAAAAGTGTTGTAAGCACTAAAAGTTATGTTTTCACTTCTTCATTCAATTTGGTACTGAAGAAATTTGTAAATTTACATTACAGAATTATAATTAGATTTTTCTGATAGCACTCAGCACTGTCTCACCTTTTGCTGATATTCTATGCATTGTAATAAGATTTAAATATTTATGTTTACTTGTTTGTTTAATGGTCAGGATCATTACATAATATAATGTATGAAGTTTTGATTGACGTTTGAGAGTCATCCTTTATAAGATTTTGTTTTGAGAATGCATGATGTTCATTTTCATCGAGCTCCAGTAGTGTTGATTTCTGAGCATTTGAGATTGTTTACAGTAATTCTAATCTGAACTAAAGGGTTCTGTTTCATTATACCTTGCAATCTCTCTTTTGTTCCTTTTCTTCCAGAAGGTCAACCATTACCTGAACCAACTGTACCCAAACTCACCTATTGTTACTCAGTACAGGTGAGCATAGCATCTCCTCGTCTGCCGGTTGTGGAAAGAGTGTTAGAGAATGAAATTGCTCTGCTTCGCTACAAGAATGAAACGTTGAAAATGAACGTTGAACATTTTTGGAAACTGGTAAGTTGTTTCAGAGCACAAAAGTTTTTTTGGTAAAAAGATAGTATTCTTTCAAAGGTAGTAAGCTGTATGAATTGGTGGTGAAAAGCTAGGTGCTCTCTCTTTCTCTACATTCTCTGTCTCTATCTTTGTCTGTCTTTATGTCTGTCTATGTCTGTCTGTCTGTCTGTCTGTCTGTCTGTCTGTCTGTCTGTCTGTCTGTCTGTCTGTCTGTCTCTCTCTCTCTC
>JAOYNN010274838.1:0-10285 GCA_025770095.1 Goniobranchus kuniei
GTTTCATAATTTAGATTGTTCATACTGGAGAGGGAGAGCTTTGTCACAGCGTGCGCAATATAGGCCTATGCTATAGGGCCTAATATTAGGCTCTACCTATGATGGGTCTGCTCGTCGCCACACATGCAAGATGCAAGACACACAAAGAGAGGAAGAAAACGGAGAAGAGGAGGAGAGTTTGGCTTGCTTTTACCGGCATTTACTAAGATTTGGATCATGCCTGTTGATCTTGACAGTGAAAGCAAGTCAAAATCCAAGTCGAAATCCGGGTCGAAACAGGTCAGGCCTATAAACTGGATATCCAAGTCAGAAAAGATAACTGGTTATCCAAATCTGAAACTGGATTCCCGCTCAGCAGTAGACTACACTGGATACCATTTGTCATTGTCAGTCAAAAGAAAATTGAAATGTGTGGGCCATACTATCAGAAATAAGAAAACAGGTCTCATGGCATCAAAGCTTCAATGAGAATTATACCCTCCAAGAAAAAGAGGAAGACCTACAACAACCTTTATAGATAATATCAAGGAGATCCTTGGAATGAGTACATGGTGAAATTGTCCAGAAAAACAGGAACAGGGAGGTACGGAGACAAGTTGTACGGTCACCAAATGTGGCAGCTAACATTGGCCACGATGGTGGTTTTTACAGGTGACAGTCACACATAAAAGCATTTCATAAGCTTTGATCAAGATTTATGCTATTGAGAATTAACAACTTTTGCATGTAGATCTAATATTTCTTTGCATTTATCAGTCACCTTTTGTTAGCCACATTGCTATCACGTGAACCAACATAAAACAGGACCACAAAAAAAAAACAACATAAACAACAGTCTTTCAAATGTAATTTTAAAAGTTTCATGTATGTATGTTATGTAGAAAATATTTTGCCGAAGGTACCCAGTAGTGTGTTTTTCATTAACCAACAAATTGCAGAGTAATTAAATGCAAAGGTATATAGTTTTGAAAACCCTGTCAACACATGATGAATGTCAAGAGTTTTTTAGTGTTTCTTCAAAGACAGAAGCAGTTCATGAAAATCAGAATACAATGTTACATATTGTGGGTTGTTTTGTTTTTTTTTGTTTTTTTTGTAATATATGGTTTATTTTTACAAATTTTTAATCTTCATACAGCAGCTTTTAACAATGATTAATAGGGAATGAAAGATTTGTCTATTACCTTTAATAGCCTTTGATTGAAAGTGATTTCATGCACTGTACAACTTTAGATGTATTTATACATTTTGAGATGGATGGCAAAAGCTTCCACTTCATAGATTCCTTTTAATGATTTTTCTTTTATTCTTAAGGTGGCGCTTTAGAAATGCAACAATCATTGTGTGGTTTTTATGTAATATTGCTTGTATCTGGCTGACACAAGGTATTTGTCTTTTGCTTAACTCTATACTCTTAATATTTTTTTCAGCTCTTATATTTAATTTTCTATTTTTATGGTTTAATGTTATTTGTTGTGTAATATTAAAAAGGATGTGATCTTATGTTTGTTAGATGTTGAAATTTTACTATATTAATTTTTGAAAATATGTTTTCTATTCTGAATTTTATGAGGTAAACGCTCTGCCAAATTTTGTCATAGATGTGTTCTTTTATTATATAATAACATATATGTAACACTCCGAAACGTGTCCCCTCTCCCATTCGTGTCTGCCCCTCCCAAACGTGTCCGATTGCACACAGTGTGAAAAGTACACGTTCGGGAGTGAGAGCACGAAAATAGTATATTAATAATTACGTGTATTATAATTATTATCAATAGTATGGCATTTCTCTTCAAATGGCATCTCACTCTGTGATTATGCCCAGGCCTAAAGGAACTGAATTACTGTGCACCTATAATATGTATTGTTTCCTTCACAGCACAGGAACAAACACATGTAGATAAACCGACGAAATGAGAATAATGTAAAAATAAGCGAGAGCGTTTTCTGGTTTGGATGACGATATAAAACTACTTTATTATAACTACTGAATTTTCTCTCTAACCTGGGAGCTAAGGCATCTCTGTTGTCCTAAACGGTTATCATGGTGCCCCGAATACACTGTAGCTAAGCTGTATTCCAATCACTGCCAATACGCCATCGGCCTAATGTCAGAGATATGGTTGCTGACGAGAGGGGTGGATCTGGTTGGTATCATACCGAATCCCCAAATTCCTTGCTAGAAATTTAGTAGTTGCAGACGCAGATCTGACACTACCGAATCTTTCCAGTGGGCTAGATTTTAGATCTGGAATCTCAATCTTTTACTAGAATTAGATCTAGATCTAGATCTAGATTTTGTTGCTGGTTTTTTTCTGAATTGAGTTGGAACTGACATTGAAGAGGGCTCATTTAATAGTAAAATCAAAATTATAGACTTTAGCGCCAACTATATGTAAAAAAAATGGTGCATTCATTTGCGCATGATGCGTAATTATTGATATCAGACACGTTTGGGAGAGGCAGACACGAATCGGAGAAGGGACACTTTTGGGAGTGTTACATTATATATATATATATATATCTTTAAACTTGTTGAAAGAATTAACAAAAGAAAAAAGCAAATATTGGACATGTTGATATTGTAGTCATATGCATTCTTTACTTGGGTTGTCTTAAGTTGTTATTTTTGGGTTTTGGGGTTTTATTTCTATGTGGTGGGTGCGTATGTGGGGGGCGGGGTTCTGTATCACACATAAGTCAACGGAGAGGGCTTTGACATAAGTTGATTTAGAACAAATGATAATTGAGGCTTTTTAAATGCTCTTCATTGAACACAAATATCAAATATCCTTCCTGCCCATTTCAGCTGCTGTATTTGTCTGTGCTTCAAGTCTTGTCATTGCTGTTGCTACTCTTAGCCTCTTTCAAATCCACACAAGAATACTCGATAAAATTTTACCGTCATTCTCACCTAAATCGCAAGGTGAGGATGAAACCAGTGACCTGGGAGGGGCTCTGGACACTGTACAGAACTTTCGTTACAGGTAAAACAACTATTTGTTTTCCTTTTTCTAATTAGAATTGTGATTTTTTCTTTAATTGCATTTTTATTTGATTTTATGTTCATAAAATATAACATTGTTTTAAAAAAATCAAAAGCACTGGGAGCAAAGGCACTATCAGAAGCATTGAGCATAATGTAATAAATACATGAAGCAAACATACTGATGTTGGTGATTATGATGCTGATAATGCTTCTGATAATCGCAGTGGGGATGAATTGATGATAAAATAAGATTTGAATAATATCAGTGTTTAGATTTAGTACTCAAAGGACCATATTAAAAATCAGTGGCATGAGTGTTGATGGTGAGGTAATGGCATTGAAGGTGAGGATGTTGATGACAATGCTTTCCCCCCATATAGCAATAATATTAATATGCAATTTATAATATGATAGGCATTCAAGAAAAATGTCATAATTATTAACAATCTTTCATTGGATTGTAAATAGTTCCTTATTTCCCCCCACAGTTTGATTGAAATGCATGATTTCATTATCAAAAGTAATGAATACCTTGGCTACTTCTACTCAATATTAAGATGGGATGCTACTCTTCCCTCATTAATGTGAGTATTGGGACCTTGATTTTTTTTCTTATCAATTATCAAACTGACACAGTTCTTGTTTTCACAAAGGCTTATCTTTAAGGGGCAAGGAGGAATTAAAGTTTTTAAGTTGAAATAAATTTTCATATACGGTTATTCTGTTTTGCAGGTTGATTTAATTTGATTTCGGTTTTTTGTTGGGTTTTTTTTTTTTCTTTTCTTTTGTTTCCTTTTTTATTTTTTGTTGGTTTATTTTTGTTTCCCTTAAATTAAATATAGAGAGGTTTTGAGGGTTCATTTGAGTAAAAATTGATCCACATCTCCCCACCTTACCCCATCATAAAACATGCTATTATCAGGAGAACTCATTTCTCTCGAATGTAATGTTTTATATGCTTCCAAAGTATAACGTATGGAGAGTAATGCATTCATACTTAATGAAGATCTAAGTTGATCAAACATATTCAGTGCTCAGGTTGAAAGATTTCTTAAAGATTCAAAACTCACTGGTATTTAATATAGTGATCTATCTACCTTTTATTAGCAGAGGATGGTAATCCACCTCTTTTAATGGGAGGGGGATAGTTGGGGTGTGTGGTTTTTTTTCTTTTTAAAGTAATGATGAATGATTTTTTCCTGTTGTATTTATAATTTTGTGTTGTTTTTCTCCACACAATGAACAGCTATCACACAGAAGTCTGTTTCTTTCTGCTTAACCTTGTCATGTGTCCTGCCAGATGGAACTGCTTACTGTTTGTGAACTGGTTCTTTCTTTGCCACCCTCATGTGTTAAAAAGTAAGTTTTAATGAGGAAATCAGATTTTTTTCCAGTACAGAGCAACTTTAAAAGTTTGGAACCAAAGTGTGCTTATGGGACTTTGAATATTGTCAAATTAAGTGATTGGCTAGTGGCATGGAAAAACATTCGTGTTTTACTTGAATTGATTGCTATTTGTAGGCAATAGTTTTATATCAGAAGGAAGATGCCAGGGTGTTAAACGTTTGAAAGAATAAGTAGGACGCATCAGTGCAGTTCAAACCATATGGCCAATGCTGTTAATTGTACCTCATTCATTGGAACTGTCAAGTAATACAATCAGATTCACAAGTCTGTTTTGTGTCTTGTAATGGAAAATAAATAGAATTTTTATGAATGTATCCCTCCTGCTTTTCATTCCTCATTCTTTCTTATATCTGTTGTTTTGGTTTTTTTTAACTTATCCAGAGTGTTACAGATACTTACATCAAACTTGGTTGGCCAAGAAATCCACCTCTAGTACAAATTCTTCAAATGAGAACCAATCAAAAGAAACCAAAGGGGTAATGTTTTCGATAATATTTTCAACAACTCGAATGCTTAAACATTGAAACAAAGTTATGGTTTTCAGTATTTTCAGTACCCTTTACTGCTTCATCCAGGGACTAAAAATGTCAGGATTTTCAGTGTCTCAAGAATTTGCTAGCAATTTTACCCATTCTTTTCACAAGATGCTAGTCTCTATATAAGCAGAGCCATTGTTCTCCCAAACATTTAATTGAAATTAATATTTTCAACTGTTCTTATTTTCAATTCTTCAGTCAGGGAAAGGAAAGGAAAAGGAAAGCAAAGATTTCGACATTGATGATGATGACGACGATGATGATGAAGACAGTTCGGATGTAAGTTTTAATTCTGTGGTTATGTTTTCATCTGTTTTTTGTCTTGGTTATTTGATGTTCTCTGGGTTTTTTCCACAAAACATAGGGAGTGCTTAAAGGTTATTACTTTATCTGACCTTAGACAAAAATCATTGCCATAAGCAGAATGCATCTTATATATACGAAAGGTATATTTTGTTGAGGGATTTCCTCATGCTAGATGACTCAAAGATTTTTTCAGCTTCCCTTGTAGATCATAGAGTATTAACAAATTCCTTTCCTCTCAGCCACCAACTTGTCTAGTTTTCCTGTCTGAGTAAGTGTCTCTCATGCCGTGATTTTTAGCAGAACCTTACCATTTCCATACCAGATTGGTAGGTTTGGGACCAATAATTGTTTCTTACAAAGAGATTGAAGGAAAGTAGAAGGCACATGCTCAAAGACATACAATATCAAGGACACCTTACAGATCATTTTTGGTATCATGTAAAAGTACACATTTACAGTCGTCTTTTTTTCTCTAGAAATCTCAAAGAAACCATTGAACAAGATACTGAAAAAACAGCTCAAAACTAGTCAGGTCAAGCAGCATTCTCCAGTGGCACAGTTTTAAGATGTGAGGAGTGTTGATAATTAATCATGTGTCCTTGGATAAGGCACTGTGCTATATACATATCAAATGCTCAGGTGAAAATTATTACCTAGCTAGAGGGTAAGATATTCTCAGAGTCCAAACCTTGCAGGCTTCCACACTAAATGACTAAATGTTCCCCAAGGGAATCTAGAATGTGTTGGGATATGCAATAGTGCAAGGGGAACAATTTTTTTAATCTGTCACCATCAATGGTGTGTACTACAATAGTGATGACCTAAGACCCTAGTCTCGTCTAGGATGCTGCTTTCCTCAGGAGACTGAATTCTTCTCTCCACAAAATTGCTTCCTGACTTCTCACCCTGGTCCACCTAAGATCCTATTTTTTGAGAGGGAGAATGTGAGAAATGAGACTTCCATGATACAGTTGTCTCCATTTAAGAAGCTGCCATCTTAGAACCTTAGAGGCCACTGTTCCTGTGGAACAAATTTTTTTCTCTTTAAAGTTGTTCTAAGAGATTGGTCCCAATGCTCACAGTCCACCTGCAAGATAGCTTTCTTTTCATATGGGCAATTTACAAAGCACTGGCCCTATGATTAGTAGCAGCAGATTTTCTGCAGATATTATACTGATGGTCAGCAAACCCATCTGGGTTTCCCATTCAGTAGCTAGGCACTTATCTGTCCATTGAATTGGAATATGCAGGTATCCACAATGATTAAAAAAGTTAATGCTGTGCCCAGGTGCATTTTATGTAGAGCCTATCACTTCCTACCTCGACCTGCTTGCTTCCCAGTTCTTTCCAACCAATCAATGAGAATTGTGTGAACTTAAGTGATCAATTTTGAGGTTGCCATTCACTTTACTCAGTTCACTTCTCATGTGGGTTATATTCCTTGGCTCTGCCTTACAATTTACAATATTCCAATTTTCCTTGCATCTTCTGGATGGGATCTCAGGTGGTCAGTTATGTAGTGGGATTTATCATTTGTCATGTAAATTCAAGAATCTCCTGAGGTTTTACCTTCTTTTTTTCATCATAGATCTCCCCCATATCTGAGAGTCCTAGATTTGTAGAAGTGCATTAACCCAAACCCATTTTTTATCTTTTTATATCTATAAGATATAATTTATTGGCTGTTGGCATTGACAATTTCTTACCCTTGTTTGACATTAGGTAGCAAAGTGGATCACACAAGATTTCACATCATAACTTAAATTATGTATTGACACAGGATACACTTCCTTTTTTTATATGAAATATTTCCTCATTATACTAAGGCAGTTATATCAGGCTAGCAGAGGTGCACAGCCTTGCCCATGATTAAAATAATAAACACTCTTATGTAAAAAAAGCAAAACAATAACCTTGTTTCTGAATACTTGATGAATTAAATTTCCTGCCTCTCCCACAAGTACACTCACATTTTTTAAAGTTACACTATGTGCATGTAAAAAGGTCAGAAAATTAAGAAACTATCCAAAATCATAGCTAATACAGAAATGAAATAGCAAATGCTTTAAGTAAATGAAGGGGATTTCACAACACTTGCTTTCCAAATTTTTTTCCAATTGTTGTTTTTTTTAATTTGCCAAAATGGGATTTGAACCCTTGACCCTCAGATTAAATGTCCGATACTGTTTTGACTGAGCTAACCGGGTGCTCGCTTAACTTGTGAAATAAAATAATACAGCTTATATGTCGTAGGAAACTGTATAGAAATCTGGAGGCCAAGGGTTTTTTTGTAAATCATGACTTCCCTCAGCCTCTCGTTGGAACAAAAAAGACATGCAAAAGTCTAAATTTTCAAAAATGATAGGAGATTTTTGGATAATTCTCACCACTTCAGAAACCTTCACATCATTAATCTAGAAGCTCATGAAAAAGTTGGGAGTATATGTGATGTGCAGTTATGAACATCGTAACAACTGAAAATCACAAGTCCTCAAATGTGAAGTGACATTTGAGATAGAATTAAGATGTTTTGCCTATGCCATGCTAATGTGACAAGAATATGTTACATCTTATCATATGATTTGGTTGAATAGCTGGACATGACGGATGTGGTAGGAGATGAGTCCATGATTGAACTTGATCCGTCACCTTCTAAACCTGGTATGGTCGCTCGATTGATGGAAATCAAAAAGAGACGCAAGCAAATAGCCAATGGTAAGTTCCTTCTTAGATCTCTCCTTTTTTTTCTGTCTTTTGCTTTTGAAAAAAGTGATTTTGTTAAAACTTGAGTTAATTTCTTTTTTCTTGCAGGCTTATTCTTATATAGTTTGGTTGTTTGTTTTTGCTGGAAGATTTTTTTTTAAATTTATGAAGCACATGAATCCGCACATTGTTTCTTTTACACACTCATTTCCCTTTAATTCTGCTTATCACGTTCACTTGCCCAGGCTTTTGTTTGAAACTTTAATTTTGATAAATGTTTCTATACTTAAGTGATGTCAATTTCAATGATGTTCACTGACATTTTTCTGCAGAGCCTTAATGTATTCAGGATTGAGTCAATTTAGTTTATGCTATTTAAGCAAATTTGAAATGATTTAAGGCATGTTTTGTTTTTGTTTATTGTTTTTTGTTTTTTGTTTGTTGTGTTTTCATTTGACTAAAGCTTCTTCTCTATGAAAGTAATACACAGTATAGGCTATTTTACTTCTCAGTGTTGCAGAGCAGAAATATATTATCTGAAAGATGTTATCCAAGTAGAACATCAAAACTTAAATCTATGCATACATGTCTGAAACTTTAAAACATTGCTCTAAGCAAAAAAGGAAATATGATTTCAGGTTTGCTTTGAATTATGCATCTGAAAATAGGGAAAGAAATAACATTGGCCACAGAAACTGAATTTTTTTTTAGGGGGGCACAATATCCATCCATTACGTCTAGTATCAATAATTGAACTATCATTGCAATAGGCCTTTACAAGGATTGATAGCTTATAGTACATATCAGGCATTAATACACCATTAACATCTTTATGTCAATGTCAATGTCACTTTGTGGGGAAAGTGACAAAGAATCCCCTTATTTTAAAGCCAAAATTAAGTTTACAAACCTTCGAACCTTCGAATTCAAAGGCATAAATGTGATGGAAGGAATAGGATTCATTTGAGAAATATTTTTCTGTATGCAAAATTTCAAGATGTTCAACATGAAGAAATTTTTGGTTTTCTAACACTGTGACACTGAGAACTAAAATCGGTCAGAATAAAGACTACTGCCTCATTTTAAAACAGTAACTGTGTTGTTTGCTGACTTACAAAATGGGGTTGTGTCACCCCTCAAATTTTCAAAGCATTTGTAGGTCTTCTTAACATTATGCCTGTCTTTCCCTAAACGCGTTATAACAAGATAATCCAGGCTTGGTTTTGTCATGTCTGTGTCCATCTAAGACAGTAGCTACCGGCTAATTGGACAGTCGACAGGAGGCAGCGAAAACATTTAGTTAGCCAGAATGACCAGATGATAAAGAGGAGCGATAAAACCTGGCTTGACAATGATCACAGCTCAAAAATTGGTGTTTTATTTCATGAGACTTGATTGGCCAACAATCACATGGCTGATGCAGTACAGTGAGGTTGAGATCCTTCATGCCCTGCGGGAGTTGTTGACGGTGAAGCACTGTAACTGTATTCACTCTTTCACATAGCTGTAAACTTGTGCAAGACCCTTATTCCATATGCTAAGCAATCTGGATCATAAAAAACATTCATATGCATAGTTTGATTCTTTTTGGCTCTTGAATAACTTTAAACAGTTGATGGGCATTACATTTTTCCAGAATCTAAAAGTCCAATTATCCGAAATTCTTGATTTTGGACCATCCAATTAGAGGGATGATCTTTATCATTATAAAAAATTGTACATGGAAAAAATGTTCATGAAGGTGAAACGTCCATTTAGTCAGCGTCCAATTAGCTGGTAACTACTGTAATAGGATCACTGAAATTCATAGAAGAGACCTGGGTTTTTTCAGTGTCCCTCCAAATTCTTAGAACAGTTAAGAGAAAGTGTAAAAAGAATTCTTTTAAAAGTGTTTTCAATGCATCTGGAAATTAGGAAAAAGTCTTGAATTGTTAAAAATGTTTCATGGTAGGGAAGGAGGAAGGTCCATAATTGTCCATGTGTCCAAGGATTATGAAATGGTAGCCTAGTTGGGAAAAGAAAAGAGAGAAGGCGGTGCCCATTTTATGGATGTTAATGGCCTCTTACAGGCACAAAACTGGGTCATGTTTTCAGCATGCAGCATGCAGCATGCATTTGGGCTCATTCAAAAATTGGTTCTTTTTAACACCCTTGGCGGATGAAGACTTTATATACGGACAAGACCCAGGGATGGGACCTTGGGTCAGGGAAGAGCATTAGGATGTTTAGAAAAGGCCTTGATGATTTGGGTTTAAAGGTTTTGTTTTTGTTTTGTTTTGTTTTGTTTTGTTGGGTTTTTTGTTTTTTTTGGTGGGGGGAGGGGGGGGGGGGTATTTGAGTG
>JAOYNN010274949.1:0-10285 GCA_025770095.1 Goniobranchus kuniei
GTATTGAAATTGAGGTGATAAAAGGTACATTGTTTATGCCTAGGATAGCCAATGGCTTGACTAGATGCTATAAGTTCCCTTCGCGTGAGGCCAGCGTGTGTTATGACAGCAATGTGACGTCATCATTGCATGTGTACTGAGTTGAAAAGATTAGATAGGGCCTATCTTTTAGTCTCATTTGACTACCCGCACTGGCATCATCAACTGTAGGCCTAACTCTACCTACACTACATAGATCTAGATCTCTACCATACTGGCATATAAACCACTGCTTCACGCAAGTGCACAGTTCGCACAAGTGAACGCTTTGACTTCCTCCCGAGGTGCGTGCACTTGAGCAGCATACACTGAAGCAAGAGTGGATTGTATTTTTAAATCATGCAATGCATATTATGAAAGGGGGATAGCCACTGAATAATGCCTACTTCCCTCTAACAGCAAAACCTCTCCCCTCTGAGAGGGCACTGGTAGTCTCCTCAGTCTTGATGACTCAAGTGACTGACTGTGACTTTGTTTGGTGTTTCAGGGCTCTTTTCGACAACGAGCTGATCTCGGTGTCCATTACTCAAAACGTAAGATGATAGACTAGTTAAAAATAAGAGAGAGAAAAGAAGTAGTACAAAAGATTTCCAAATGAGGATAAGAAGTTGCCAAAAAGGAAAATCAGACACTTAAAATAAACATTAAGCATAATACATACATAACAATATCAGGTAAGTAAATGAAGAGATGATTTACAATAAAACAAAACCCCCAAAAATATACAATCTCTCGAAAACAACAGAGTAACAATGATCATCAAGACCCAAAGCGTGCACTGCAATAATCAACCTTGATTTTCTACCACCCTTTGAGTACAAAAGTACTCAGTCCATCTACAAAACAATTGACCCTGATTGTCTTGTTAAGTCATGCGATGCAGACAAATGGGGGATAGCCACTGAATAATGCCTCTCTCCCTCTCCCAGTAAAACTCTCCTCCCTCTGAGGTCAAAAAGAGGGCCTGACAGAAGATAGACAAACAAAAGAAGTTCCTCTCAATCAACCTTACTCGTCTTTTATGAGATACATGGAGTGTGACTATTCTGTCACCTCTCAATTGAGGACCCCTGAACTGACACGGGATGACTGACTGAGAGATTTGTCAATGTTAGAATTCTTTACATTAGTTTAAAAATGTACCATTAACAATGCTTACTTATACAATTTCTTAAATATTAATATAATTATCATAGATGAAAATGAAATTACAAACGTGAGAGCATATGCATGAAATAAAAGAATATGTTTACGATGGTGGTGTTCGAATGAAGGATGAACAAGGAGATATTGGAGACAAGATATGCTGTGGCCCCCATGAAAGGATAAACTGAAAGAAGTAGTAGCAGCAGCAGCAGCTGCTGCAGCAGTAGTAGTGGTAGTAGTAGTAGAAGCAGTAGTGGTGATGGTAGTGGTAGGGGTAGTAGTAATACTAGTCATGCATGATGCTAAACAATATGACAGTTTGTAGGCCTACTAACTTAATGGACAAGGATTGTTGTCAATTTGAAAATGACTGAAATACATATCTCTGCCTTCAATGAATCTCTACAGAGAAAACTGAAAACAAAATAGGTGATATGTGACAAAGATCCAAGGCCAGAATGGTGGGGAAAAAAATTATAGAGAAGCAATGAAGAATATATCAGGAACTTCAAGTTATAGTAAAAATAACATAGTTATATTCCTGGTACGTGTATTAGGAACATGAAATACAACATGGTGTAAGGCACAGTGGCATTTGTTAATTCTTAACTGTTTAAACTCAATAAATGCAACAGCGTTTTACTTTCAGGGCATGTAAATACAAAATGTTCTTCATTTGTACCAGGTAAAAACAGCACCCATCGCCTTTTTTCCTTTTTGCCTTCTTTGTCTCCTTTAAAAAAAATTTCAAACAGCTGTTCAAATTCATTGGGACGGTTTAGATTGCAGCCTTCTTTTACTAAACTCAGATACATTATATACAAATCTGACAACCGAAAGAAACAGCGTATGTCCCAACTCATGGAAGTAAGATGAAAACCTAGCTAAAAGTAAGAAAGAAAACAGAAGCAGTAGAACAATTTTCGATGAGGAAAAGAAGTTGCTTAAAGGAGAAACAGGCATCTAAAATGAACAATAAGCATAATATATAATGCAATGTACCCTAACTAAAAGACAAGATGGACAGATGATATAAACACACATGTCGTATGTATCTCTTTCATAGCTGTGTAAATTCTTCATTGCTCTAACAACAAATTTATAATTAACACTTCCTCTTAACTTAACTGTGACAAAAGAGCAATTTATATGGATTTGCAATTTTTGGTTAGTTTTTGGACATGTGTTCTTATGATTGCCAGCCTTTGATACATTTTATTATATGTATTATGGGATGTCAAATGATTGTACCTAAAGTATGGTATACAGCAAAAAGGACAATAGATATAGCTAGAAAACTTGTGATATCAATCACAAATTTAAGTGAGGTGACAGTGCTAAATTATGCACCTCAAAATTTGTTAATGGTAGGGACCATTGATCATTTTAATCTTCCTTGCTCCATGAATGTAAACCAATGTAAGTGACAGCAGTTTTATTCCATTTTAATATCCTATCCATGTGAAATATTTGTTATGATATAAAGAGAGGTATATAAAGCAAGTTGATAACATTTCAATGAAAACATGTTGAGGAATTAAATTTATGAAGAAGCAGCATACTTATAACAATTTAAAATCCACGATTCAGAAACAAGGATGAGATCCTGTTCCACCCATTCTTACTTTCATGAATTCAATCAGTGTACTAATGTTTATCTATACTACTGTGAACACAAACATAACCTTGCCATTCTGACATTAATCTTTTCATTGATAAATTTTAATACAGTAGTCTCCGCCTTATAATCCGGTCCTCAGGTGACAAAAGTAAGCGGGTCATCAGCCAGAGCGATCCGGTCCTCAGGTGACAAAAGTAAGCGGTCTTTAGCCAGAGCGGGTTATTATACGTTTAGGTGTACATGCAAGACAAGTAACAATAACAAGCAATTAAAAGGAGATGTTAGTTTTGCAACCATAATGGAGAAGAAACTGATATGACACTGCTTCAAATGAGGTTGTTCTTGTTTTTGTTTTTGTTTGTTGAGACAGAATCTCATCAAGAATTTCTCATTTCTTTCTCTTGTCGAAGTCTTTTCATGATAGGGGCATTTTTCTGGATTTTCAATGTGTAGTCTCAAGGCTGATTTCTTGTATGTAAGTGGTGGTGATAGATTGCTGAATGCCAGCACAATAAGCTGTTGGTAAGCATTGGTTCAATCCCTGACCACCCATTGTTTTGATTGGCCGTGTCGAACTAAAAGTTGATTAGCTGCACCATTTCCAGTCTGTGGCTGCATCATTCTATGACAGGCCTTGTCCAATCACACATTTAACACAAAGCATGATGACAAGTGTCTCTCTTTGTCCCTCCCACACTTATTGACGGACAGCTAAGTGTCCATACTGCATCACTCAATGACCACCTTGCCAGGGCACAGTCAGCTTTCTTCGCCCTTTACCTTATACGCCGGCACTTGTGCTTTGATGTGGTAGACAAGATGGCTAAGGCGTGATGGGGATTAGGGTAGAAGAATTACTTTTATTGCATTTGTGAGCCACATGTATTTCTGGGGACGGTGAGATGCCAGTGGCTTGTCTAGATGCGCTCTATTGGTTGTGAAATCTTTTTTTTAAAAAAATCTTGTTACCTGCTCATTGAAAACGTCCGTGTTAATAGACAAAGTTGTGGTCTGGGATCGAGTTATTAGAGGGGTGTTTTAAATAAAAACAATTCTGTTTCATGAAAACAGCGGATTATTAGGAGAAGTGGGTCATTAGGAAGTGAATTATCAGGCGGTGACTACTGTACACCTTTACTTTTAGTTCTCATACATTATCTCTGAATACATGTTCACTTTTAAAACTTACACCATGCTTTTATTTTGATAATGGTGAAAATTGTAGATATGACATGGGATTTCAAAATTTCATAACCAAACCGGTGGAAAGAATTAACTGACCTGAAATGAGTGATTTGAAATGCTTCTTAATTCTAAAATAATGGATAAAAGTTTTTAAAAAATGGATTACAGAAGAAATGACAATATGAGCACAATTAGGAATAAAAATAATTTTCTGTTATCGATTGAGCCTTGTAAACGGATAACAGACGGTTCAAAACTCAGTACTTGGAGCATAAATCTTAACCAGCCTATTAAAGAAAAAAAAAAAGACAAAGATCTATTTCCTCTTCCAGGTCAGAGTTCCTGGAGTTTAAGTGTGTACAAACAAGAAGCTGTCTCTTTTTTTTTTAGTTTCTTTGTCTCTTTTGTTGTGTGCCATACTTAAGAAGTAAGGTATCTATGGGGGAGATGACTGTTGAGAGAGAATTTGAAGAATAAATAGATAAGCCTATTTGAAAAAGAGTCAAAAGTACAGTGGATGGGTGTTGAAGATACATCAAATTACAGTTAATTGCTCAGAGATAGGAAAAAAAGAAAGTATAACACCCAAAGCCTTTTCATTATTATTATTGAAGAGAAATTAATCTAAATTACTTCATACTGGAAGATGATGCAAATAAATTGTGTGCAGTACAAACTGACACAAAGCAACATTTGTCCTCTATTACCATACAGTGGTAAGTACTGAAATAAAGTCAAGATGGCAACACTCACCTTAAATGAATAACAAATAACTAGTTATGAGTGTTTCTTCCAGTCAATGATGAATAGTTATTTTTAAATGGAATGGAAAGGTCTTTTTCCTTAAGAGTTTTACATAGAAATCCAGATATCTGCATGGTTATCATACCTGTGCCCAATTTTTTTCTTCTTGATTAAATAATACTTTCCAGAAAACTGGCAAATGTAAACCTATCAGTTACATCAATTGCTTGAAAAGAAAAAACAAAACACACCAAAAAAAAAAAGTCTATTGTTATAGTGCTAAGAAATGGAAAAAGGCTTTTGACAGACAAGTCAATTTCAAATACTGCAAAAATCTCTATATTATGTGCATTTTTAAATTTAAGTGGTATGCAATGGAGATGACTATTTCTACCTTTAATTACTTCCCCTACTGGTACTTTAAATACATGGAAAGGAGTATGTTTAGCAGTTGTTGCCATCTTAAAAATAAAATTCACCCTTGCCTATAAAATTGATGTAAATTCTATAGGCCCAAATCAATCAATAACAAAGTAGGGTCCATATTTGTTGTAGTTACAGATAAGCTTTGCCCCCATCATTGACTAGAAAGACCCTGTTAAAAATGACTGATGGGCTCAACTCAAAATTGGCAGATGTGAGTGATGAGCAGGGTGCCATATCCGAAATCAGTGACTCCAATCCACCCAGAAACAGGTCTCAAATTGTATGCAATTGACAAAAAGTTGATGCATACACATTTTGCACCCCATAAAAGGAAAGAGACAAAGGTCATCTGTTAAATGTTTGGTTATTTGGGGGTCTGATAACACAAAATATGATTCAATAATTATACGTGAGCTTGAGGAAAACAGTATATGACAAAAAGATTTATGTTACTTGACCTTTCCCGTTTTGTACCATTAACCCTTCAAAACAGTGTGCGTATAAAGTTTGAGTGAAGGAGAAAAAGTAAATGCCATGCATTATAGTTATAAAATGTGCTATACGCAGACCTACATCCCAGCCCAATAAATTAAAACTGAAAGTGCAGTGTACATAAATTGTAATACCAGCCTTAAAACTAAAAAATAAATCGCATAACAAATAGCAGATTTTGTATCAAATTCAAGATGATGAAATAGTCTGAAATCAGACAATAATTTGAAAAGAAAAACGTCTGTATCCTTTGGGATAGCAGAGTATATGAAACTTTAGTAAACTTTACAGGTTAGTAAATGCAAGAGGTAAAGAAAAATTGAAATATTGACGGCAATAATATAATAGAGAAGTATAGATAAATCATACTGGCAAATTCGAAAGAAAGTTAGGAAAGTTTTTACTTTATGGATGTGAAAGAATTTGAAATTAGAAAAAATCTGAAGGATTTGAATCCCTGCTTAATTCAAAGATTTTACAGCGTACCATTTGACTTAGACTTAGATCCCACTCATCCTTACAATGTTCTTTATATTTTCCATCATTAAAATACATGAAAATATATCTCAACATTTTCTTTAAGTAGTTGTTGGCAACAGCATTTCAAGTAAGACAATGAGGTTTGAAACAAAAAAAAAAAGGTAAAATCACAAATGCCTAGTTTTTCACAGCTTTTCTCGTTTCAATAAATATTAATAATTGCTTTATTCATTTTCATAAAATAGAACATCCACCCATTGAGGATATTTGTATTCCTTTATGAAAGAATACAATTTACCTTTCAGAACCTTTGAATGATTGATATATGTTGTAGTTTACGTAAACTCACTAAAGACGTTTCCCGTGCATGTGACGGGATCAGCAATATTATCACTGAAGACGTTTCCCATACCCCCTAGAGTTGAGGGGTCGAAAAAAGGCCAGTCTCCAGTGAGTTAATGCCGTACAAAATACCATTGATGTAGATCTCAAAACTGACAAATCTTTGGAAATGTATGTTTAGTGTGTCAAAAATAAAAAGTCAATACATAAGATCATGCTACAGAGCAATGCATAATCAGTGGTCTAAAAATTTCTTGCCTACAATTGGACTGATTGCATCTGAAAAGGACGATAAAGGAACCATAAATGAATCTTGGGAAAATGGAGCAATACAATTAATTACCGAATGATGTCACTCATATCATGTTTCACTACACACTCCATACAGTCAACATTGCTTAAGAAATTTAAGAAGATACCACTTCGCCCATTTTAAGTTACATTTTTTCCTTAACTCTCAATAAATACAAGATGCCTTTGAACTAAACAACAGTAAATGTTTCTGTATCAGAAATGTTAAGGTTAAAAGCCTAAAATAAAGTTGACAATGACATCTGGTGCTGGTACTGTAAAACTTATTCAAACTCATATTCTTGCATAGCAAACCATAGCGTGGGCCGGACTTTAGCCTATTCACTCCATCCTTCGGCTCACTCACATCAGGATGTGGCATGCTGTAGTGTCAGGCTCCGATATATTTCTTAAAAACTAGGATGACACTGTCTTAATGTTTTAATTCATACACATAAAACACCTGATTCGGGTTAGGTAAGCGGGTAAGGTGCTTTTCCTAGGGAACACAAGCCATGGATTGGTGTTCATAAAGGGCTGACCATACCAGTCGGACACAATCCAATTTGTCATCCAAAAATCATAGAGAATATTGTTTGACTCAACCTGTACCTGTTTCTGGTACCAATTTGTTATAAAGACTTTATGATGAACACAACTAAATGAAAATACCGAATTAAACAATAAAAGTCAAGGGATTTGTAGCCCCACTCACTGCAATCCGTCGCTGATTACTGACTCTCACACTCCTTCAATCTATGCACAAAAGTAGAAATTTTTTTTAAAGATAAAACTAGTCAATTTTTCATGTGAGTCCCTCCAACATCGACTTAAGCAGTGTTGACTGACTAATTGTATTGTAACAGATAACATTCAACATATCCTGCTTTGATAATAACTTTTACGTTTCACCTGAAAGAGTATGAGACACAAACTTACTAGAAATTCTGATCATATCAATGAGACTCAAAGTGCATTTATACAAATTTGTTCTTGAACAAAACACAGCAACAAGAACAAAATGAAGTACAATTTCATTACAAAACATGTCTTAAAGCTTATTACTTGAGTAGTGATCTAATACATTGTACATTCATGAGAAAAAACAGCATGAAAATCAATATGATGAAAACTTAAAGGTCATGACGCAGCTGATGCATTATATAGGACTCACTCATGAAGAAAAATATGAAAAAATTGAATTAAAAATAGAAGTTATACTTCAACAAAAATATCTGAATTTTAAACCCAACACAAAAATTGAATAAATGCATGGAACACAAAGTAACCTGGCCTCATGAAATATAGTAATAAATTCATAAACAATATATAATGTGATGTCAACGATATGATATTTGAATCATTAATTGCATTGTTAAGTTGTAATTGAAAAAGTAATAAAACAATGATTTAATTTATAGTGTTACTGACATCTTAGTCATTCCGTGTCTTGTTATAGAAAATATGACGTAACTTGCAATGCAAGTGAATAAAAGTTTCATTTCTTTTTTTTTTGTTAATTATTTTTTGTGTTGTATTTTTTGTTTGTTTAGTTTTGTATAGTTAAAGGTAAGATCGTATCTTCAAATACAATGTAATACTTGTCAAATAGTCAATTACTCATATATTCGTCACGCTCATTCGATAAATGCCTAACTAGTTTTTATCTATTTTGAGCAATGCAAGAAAAAACATGTTTCTTTTTCTCAGTGTGTTTAGTTAGGCGTACTTGATTATTTTTAATAAATCCTTTATTTAATAACCAAATCCATTAAAAATCATAGCAAAATGAAAGAATCGATGTCTAGTATTTGAAATTTCTTTTTACCAAAAAAAGTGTAAAAATTACTGAGGCATTTATCGTATGATCGTGACGATATGCTAAAAAGAATGTGAATCATTACCGAATAATGGGTTCAGGTTTTATTTTGTTATCGCTGCCTACTTTTAAGTTTTCTCATAAAACCCCTTCCATCAGTGAGAACAAAATATCATACTGCTGTAAAATTTCTTTCTTTCCACAACACTCTTTTTTCTTCTTCTTCCTTCTACTTATCCCTCTAGAGGTCACCGCAGAGGATCTCTCGTCTCCAACTATTCCTGTTCAATGCACTCTTCATCAGTTCTATTTCTAGCCATTTTCTTATTTCCACTGACTTTATGCCATACATCACTGCTGATTAGACAAATGTCTTATGCACAATGTCATCTACAAGATGTAACATGTAAAGTTTAAGAAAGTCAGTAAAAGTGAAAACTTCAAAGGCATAATAATAGAAATGTAGTGACTATTAGCCAACACACATCAAAGAGAAACCAATCATTTCCAGTTGATTTCAATTTTGAAACTTCTACAAAGAAATGTTCTTTTCACAGTTGATCTAAAGTTCCATATTCTCAAGAACAAAACCATGCTCAAATTATGACCAAGGATATGGAACCTGAATGACTTAAAACAAATTGATGCACTTTTAGCTTAAAATCATCAACACATCTATCGCGTCATTGTGGAGAAATATATATGACCCTGTAACTAACTTACAAACAATCATATCTACAGCAATTCTCATTCAACTTTTTCCTTTAGAACTTATCCCTAAATTCTTATGAACATTATTTTATACAAGCAATCTCCCTAAAAATCCAAATCCAAAATGGATGATTAGAATATACGTAAACAATGTTTGAAATTTGGAGGCATTAAGATCCAAAATAAAGCACAAAGCACAATATAAGGGACTTAAGTTTATCTATTCAACATTTTATATTGCATCTGATACAATTCATATGTTGAATAATTGCACCTGAGCTTGTCATAGTAAAGGGGAAGGGGAAAAAAAGACATTAAAATTTCTAAAAAATTAGAAGACAAATGAAAAAACAAAAAAGTTAATTGGCATGGATGAGACTGATAAACTTTCAAATATCATGAGATTTTGAGCAACAAGATCATGCATAAAATACTAATAAAAATAATTATTTTTTTCTTTAAATTCTTTAATGCAGAATGGATTTAAAAGTAATATGAGTATTTCAAGTGTTGTAAAATGTAGCAACAGATGTTTATGCAGTACATGATATGAATCCCCATGGAAATAAAAAGGGAAAAAATAATCGTACACCAATTTTGACCGATATTGGACAATCAGACTCAGGAAATACAGGGTCTCTGGACGAATATTGCCACAATTTGTATGCTGAGGCCCTAATTATTATTAAAAATAAAGTAAAAAAAAACAACATAACTATTATAAGAGGCAATGGAGTTTGCCTAAGATTAAACAAGTCTCTTGACTTGGTGATGGAACGAATAACTCAATATCTAGCCTAGCTTACATTCTTTTCAATTATGTAAATGGTTCATACCATACCAAAAGCGGGCAATGAATTAAGGATTTCCCAAGGATCTGAAGTTGATAATCAAGGTGCAACTTTGTTCAAATCAGTGACCCTTACAACTTTTTCAACGTCTTGTGGGGGGGGGGGGGGGGGGGGGGGGGGGGGGGGGGGGGGGGGGGG
>JAOYNN010275060.1:0-10284 GCA_025770095.1 Goniobranchus kuniei
AACATAGCCTAGGCCAGAGACATAGGTGCAAGTTTGCCGGTATCCAGCATGCCAGCCATTAAAGTGCAAGACTCTTTTTCAGAGCTTTGGATGCCTTCTTTATACCTCTTTGCATGCTGTTCAGAATATGCATGATTTGTTTTGTTCTTTTAAAGCCTTCTATCAGTGAGTGCTAAGTCAGTATCTGAAATGTTCTAATTTGCATTGTCTCTGTTGAAGAATTTAGGAAGGTTTGATGAATCAGCTGGTGATATTAGAGGATTTATAATTTGGTGTTCTAAATTTTTCCAAGTCTGGAAAGAGACTGCTTATGTGGTATGAATTTTCCTCTTCTTTCTTTTTTTAACAGTGGATGTCAATACCTTATGTTTGGGTTACAATAGGTGTGATATTTGTAAGAAGGCTACCAACTGTCATTGGTGCTCGGGAAAATGTATTGCTCAGTCACTCAGAGCAAGAAATAATTGTACGCAGGTGAGTCTTAGGAAACTCAAGTCACTAGAAACTGCATGCACAGGCCAAGGTATAAACAAAGAATAAGTTTTTGTTTTATATTAAAATCTTCCAAAGAATTCATAATAATAAATAATAGTTGTTGTCCTTGGAAGTTTCTGAAAGCACAAGTCAGAAATTATTTATGGTGCATTTGGCATTATTTGATTGGAAAGGGTGTCCCCCACCTCTTTAAAAAAGTTACAGTGTAAGTCTTGAAATTTGTACATCCATAGATATTTATAGAGAAAGTGGAGGACACTCATTCTAGTCAAATAAAGCCAAAACGTTATGACCCAATTTCCATTTTTCATGTTTAGAGACTTATAAGGACCAAATGGTTTTATTGTTCCATTAGTATATGCAGCATCTTTCCAAAGAAGTTGTCTGCTTTTATCCTTTATATCTGTCTTTAATTTCATTTCAATGAAGCTGCCATCAATCCCATGTTTGACATCTGGAGAATGCTGAAAAATTTTGTTGATACTTTATACAGTTTCATATCTTTTTTTTCTTACTCCATAAGCAGTGCTGGTTACACTGACAAAAGCTTTGACAGTGAATTTGCTTTGGTTTGTTCTTACTCATATAATATCAAATTGAGGTTGAAAGTGTCTTAGATTTTTTTAATGTGGGTTTTTATGTGTTTTAACAATCAGTCATCAATGTCTCTTTATGTAACAGGAGGCGCCAAATTGCTCAGTGGAAGCATATAAGGAATGCAGGCTGGCTCAGACCTGCGTTTCATGTGAAGACCTTGAGCAATGCGTTTGGCAGTCAAGAATCTGTAAGAGTATTGAGTCAGTCGAGTCAGGAGCGGAAAGGGGACAGTGTAAACGTAGCCCGTGCAAGGAGAAAACTTCCTGTTCTTCTTGTACAAAATCCCCATGCATGTGGTGCAGCAGCTTAAATCAATGCATAGACACAAATGCATATGTGGTGTACTACTTCTATGGTCAGTGCATGGACTGGACCACCAAGGAGCACGTCTGTGAAGGTGAAATGGCATTAGAGTTCATTTGATATTGTAGGTTCCATTTAACAACATGCTGCCCATAAAGCATGTTTCACCTAAGAACATGGATTTCTGAAGGATTTTTTTTTTCTTTGTAAAACGTCTTATTCTCATTTTTGAAGAATTCATATGTATTGTCTAATGATACATATAGCATGTTTCCTTGGAATTTGAAGAAAAAAATGTGAGTACCACATAAAGACATTTTAGAGAACAGGCTAAGAATGTTTTTTCCTTAAGAAGAAAATTGCATTTTGATTTGTGACTAAAAATGAAAAAAAGCTGATTTACATATCTGACAACCATCTGGATGGTTAAATTTTGTGGAGTTAAAGACTTCTAGCAAACTAAGAATCCATAATTTGAACCAAAGTTGACCCCAAACATGTGTTATTACTTTCATGAAGAATGATTTGAATGCAAGAAAAACAATGCTAACTTCGGCACTTTTCAATTTATTTGGTTTGTGAACCACTTCTGACAAGGAATATGTGAATATTATAGTACATTGAATGACTCATTGCCACACCTCTTCCCAGCTACACCATCTCCCACTATATGGATGCCGACAAAATTCCCTGAATGAGTCTCTGTTGTCAATGATGAGAAGATTGTATTTTTTCAGTGTTCAAAACGACATGTTTAAAATGTTCCCTCATATAAGGCTACTAAAAAAATCCCCCAAAGGGAAAGACAGCCATTTTGATGTTTTCTTGCATCCTTTACAACTTCCTTTGAGTATTAAAAGAAAAGATTAACTTTGGGTAGTCTTATGTGGTGCTAGAATGATTAACATAAGAAGATGACGTAATAACTTTTTGTGGTTTCATTAGTTGTATAAATATAAGCTTGAAAGACTCAGTAGAGACTTGCATGTGGCCTAGACCTATATACATCTAGATCTAAACATTGATTTCGACCTCAATAGTGTTGATAGATGTGAAGAGAAGTTAACATCAGGAAAATATTTCTTAGACCTAGTGTGATTTAGAAGAAAGTAATCATTATCAGAGGAGCACGCTTCGTGTGGCTACCGTATTCCTTCTCCAACTACTCACCCAAAAATGTACTTCTCAAGAAATTTTTATTATAATTTAAGAAAAAAAATTTTTAACTAAAGCATTTTGTGTTTGGAAAAAGACATTTCACTTCTTTCTTTGACAACAGTAGCAACCCATGGAGAAAGTCCCACAAACATCTGCACTATGGGAGGCAAGAAAACTTGGCGGGAAGCGTGACAATGATCCATGGAATATACACCGTTGTACCTAGTGCCTCTTTGTCAGTCATTGTCAGAACTACTCGACTCTGTACTTCATGTATAAGGGTTAAGACATTCATGTCGTCCTCCCTCTCTCCCCTTCTCTCCTTTCCTCTGACTTTTTTTCTGTCTCTATATCTTCTTGTAGAAAACATTTGAAGAAAATCTGTGTATCTCCTCATCTTTGCATCTGTCTTTTTATGTCTGCCTTCAATTTAGAAGATCATCGACATTCGTTACATTGCGTCTTATGTTGGAACCTATGCATGACCTAATTGTTGTTTGAATGTGTCCAGTGAAGGGGAGGATGCTGTTTCTTGGGGTAGCTTGTTCCATTGTGAAATTGTTCTTGGATGAAATGAGAATTGTTTGTTGTTGGTTCTTGCCGAGAGTGGCATGAATATATCAGTGTGAATTCCTGATCTTTCGTCTAGGCCTTCGAAGGTCATTGTTTGAGAAAGCCACAGTGTATGAAATGTTCATTTCCTTTTCATTTCTTTCAATAAAAAGATTTGTTGACATGAATTCTCTTGATTGCAAGTTAACAAAGAGGTAGAGGAAAAACATTAAGGAAGTCTGAAAGCCTGAAAATTAAGCTCTAATTACCCATTTTTGTTTTCTTGACCTGCGTAAGATTTATACTCAGTGTCCAATTATTTAAGTCTTTAGTGCTTGAGCACTTCAGATTTTCAAATTGATGATTTATTCATCTTTCTGTCAGTTAGCAATAAGAAATGTTATGGTTTACTCAGTAGAAGAGATAACGAGACAAAAACTTGTTTTGGACCAATGTCTTTCATATACAAAAAACAACTACAGAACACCCCTTCCCCAACAACAGAAAAAAAACAAAACACCAAAAAATACACACAAAAAAACAAAACAAAACCCTAAACAAAAACAGACAGCAAGAAGAAATGGTGAGATATGAATGAGATTTATAAAAACAAAATATGTGGTGATTTAGGTAGGCCTCTTGTCAGTTGTATGAAATAAGTAAAAACAAAGAGATGTTATAAACAAGATTTTATTGCTGTATGTATTGTCTTGTTTACAGTGAATTCATGTTCAAAGCAGAAGACTTGTGCAGACTGCCAGTCCCTTCCTCAGTGTGGTTGGTGTGATGATGATTCTGGTACTGGCACAGGCTTTTGCCATGAAGGTGGCATGGAAGGGCCCTTTGATTTGAAGGATGGCAGGTATCAACGAGATGTACAGAAGTGCCCTGCCAGGAGGTGGTACTTTGACCAGTGTCCACGTAAGGAAACAAGTTGATCACCACATTCATGTTTCAGTCGATAAAAATTGTAAAATTTATCTCTGTGTTTGGCTGTATTAAAATTTATGTCATGCAACAATGACATCAATCGTCAAATGATATGATATTTCCTTGTCCTCTGAGCATTGTATTTAACAAGCTACATATGCAGCTATTAAAGAATAATTTCATTCCTTGAGGTGCAAGATTTAGAGAGACATATTTTCTCATTGTAGACTAAGACTTTGTTTTGACAAGGCATCAAAGAGGAAAGTTCAGTCTTTGCATTAAATAAGAGTGGCTAAATAGAATCCTAGAATTAAAGCCCTGTTTTGTTGTGCCTTTGCGTATCGTTTCTTTTTTAGACTTTGATTTGATCACTTTTTAAATTTATTTTTGTTCTTCTTCTCTTTCTCTAGTTTGCCAGTGCAATGGCCATTCCCAGTGTGTAAATGGGACAGACAAGTGTGAATCCTGCCAATCTCACACTACTGGTAAAATGAGACTTTCTCAGTGTTTTTTTGTTGTTGTTAGAAATGTTTTTCATGAAATTACCTCATTGTCCGTAAACTCATTTATTGAAAAGGGGATATAGAAACTTAGGTAAATCAGAGGATAGGGCATGGCCCTTTATTTAAAAAATGTATGTCTTTGATAGGAAAAAGGGAATTAGAAAAACCAACATATATGATAAGTGGAGAAGGGGTGACGGGGAAGAGGGACTTTTAGTGAACTTTTGGTGACAAGAAGTAATTATTTGCTATCTGCACATTTGTTGATTTGAAATGAGGAAGAAATTCTCTGGGAGTCACACAGTATTGAACTTATCACTTTTATTGATCATGATTTGTTTAAATATTGGAAAACCATAAATTGATAATTTTAATAAGCAAATCAAAATCAAATATAATAGTCTCCCAAATTTCTAGGTGACACCAAGAATGGTAAGGATGTTTATGAATTCAGTGCACTGCCTTTCTAATTGTCAGAAATTGTTGAATGTGATGGAGGAACGGGAAAGGAAAACAAGAATAAGTTTTTAAGATAATGTGAATTCCCTTTAGTTTCACATTTGAAATCAAAGATCCTTTCAGTAAGATGGGTAAGCAAACAAAAAAAAGAAAGAAAGAAAAAATTAAGTTCATTAATGTGGAATATTTATATTATCCAAAAGTGCCATGAAGATAGAAAAAGAAATATTGCAATATTCTCTCATCTTATGCTATTGGCCCTAAGAAAAGTCTTTACAAGGATTTATTTCACCAGATGAAAGTGAACACCAATTCTGTATGGTACTAGATATCTAGTTGCACATATGTATTTTTTCTTTGTCATAAGCACATTTCAGAAGTGTGTTTTTATTCCATTCAGTAAAAAGTAGTAGTGATACCTTTTAAGCAGAAATTTACTTCAAGACAGACAAGGTACAGTTTTTAGACTCTATAGAAACGAGAGTATAGGATTTAATCATGTCTTGTGATTTGAAATCTGTCGTTTAAGGAAAACTGCTGGCTTCTTTGCATACTACAAGAGAGGATATGTGTAAAAGTATCAAACTGATATGTTGATAATTTGAAGTAAGTTGGTTAAAAACGTTGATTGCACACTGTTTGATTTATTTTGTGATTTCAGGAAGCCAGTGCCAAACTTGTGAAAATGGTTACTTTGGGGATGCTCTAAACGGTGGCAATTGCTCAGGTAAATATTGAATACATCCAGAATTATTAAATCACTTGCTGGCCATAGATCAGTCACACATGTTAGTTCAATCTCCTAGTATAAACTACCAATATATAATAGATGCAGAAAACATTGATCTACAATATAACAAATGAAAAATTTAACTTTGAGCATCTGTAAGATATAAAATAGTTGCAGCACTATAAATCTTATTCTTGATTTAGGTTCTTATTCATGCCATATTGATGTATGTTTTAAATTTGAGTTGTAGTTTTTTTACCAGCACTTTTTATGTCTTATATATATGAATGTAAAATGCTTTTAACTTTTCAAATGTTAGTCACTTTTTAAATTGTTTGTCATTTGTATTGTTACATAGAGCCATGAAATGTATCAACAGTAATTACTGGACTTTCAATGAAATTTAATGCATAAATTTATATGACATAGTGCGGACTTTAATTTGATTTGAATGAGGTATCTTTTAGCTTAAATCTATGTAAAAGTTATATTGATGATATATAGGGTGAGGGATACATTGGAGTGTGTTTTTTGTGTTTGATTTTTATATTTTGTATTAGGTAAAGATGTTTTCCCAGTTGCCAATACTTAGAACATGTTCAGTCATATGTTTGTTATTTATTTATTTTCCTGCTCAGCTTGTTTCTGCAATGGCCAAGCAGATACATGCCATCCTGAAACTGGAGATTGTTATTGCAAGACAAGAGGAGTAATTGGCAAAAACTGTGAGAAGTGAGTAATCTGACATTTAATGGTTTCATTGTTAGGGCCTGTAGATAAGACATTTGTGTTCACATGCATTTTTTTGTTGTTCTCAAACTTTTATTGTTTATTTTATTTATTTTGAAGCAAAACACACATTACATGAAATATGAAAGTTGATATTTGTTTAAAAAAGGAAAAAAAAACCCAAACAAAATGGATTGACAAAAGGAAAAAGAAAGCTGAAAAACTGAACAAAAGTAAACAGTCATTCAAATCTAGATGAAAAGAAAAACAAGTGGTTCATCACTGATGGGCCAGTGTTAAAGATGTTAAATATTTAATAATTGGATTTGTAAAGTTATTCAACCTCTGTATTTACTGCTACATACTAATGCAATAATAGCTCACTCCAATATTATAATGAGGTGGGAAAAGACTATAGCATAATGAAGAGTGACCCATTAGTTGAGAGGAAAAAAGGCTGTACATTGTGATGAAAAGATATGCTACCAACTAAAGTATCCCTAGAACTATTCCTTGAACATACATTGAAATCACGTAATATAGTTACGTACTAAGGGATTGCCATAACTCACTGTAGCATTAGAATGATACATTTACTTTGAATTTTTTATCTGCTTGTTAGATGCGATGAAGACTACAAATATCCAGGGGAATCTAATGGTGGTGGAATTTGCTATTGTAAGTATTCTCATTTTACTCTTATTGTGTAACCATTCATTATTTGCAGTAGTAATTTTACCAGCTGAATGCTTAGCTCTAATTACTGAAATTCTGAAATGGTATAAGGATTTTCATGTATACCATATCTCAAAGACTATTGGTCAGATTGTCCTTAGATTGTATGAAATAAGAATGGACTAAATTAAGGTTGTTAAATTTCACTCACATCCCATTAAATTGGCAGGCTATCACTAAAAATTGTTGTCATTGGCACTTGTTGAGTTCATGTTTTGTTATTTGACATTCAGTGTTCCTTATTTTTATATGCCCACCTTTGTTTAAAATAAGAGAGAAGATTCCACAGCAACCAAATATAATCATTACTACATCTCTGTCATATTGTCTTGCAGGAAATTGTTTCTAAAAAAAACCCATTCCATCCAATTTCAAAAGAGATTTTTTGAAAATTTGACTTCCATTTTCAAAGGGAGACTATAAACAATTTTACCTCCATTTGTAGATACTCTGACGACTGATTATCAGTACACTTTCAATTTGTCCAAGAAAGAGGATAGGAACTATTCACAGATAAATTTTCTCAACTCACCAACCTCAGTAAGTATCACTTTATTATTTTTTAAAACTATTTATGTTGGAGGTTTTTGGGCATCATGATGCTTTTAGGCATATATATTTACTATCAAAATACATTTGAAACCCACATATCAGGAAACAGCAACCTTACACCCACCTTTAACTACTATTTTGATTCTGCCTTGTTTTTCTTTTGCTGTAATGTACTGATGCAAGTCCTGGACCATCAAAAAGGTAGATGAAAATAAAATAAATGCCTTTAAGATGAATGCTGTAGAAAAAAATACCTTAAGTGCCATGGACAACTAAAGAAAGTAAGGAAAACATAATGAATGTCTTGAACATCAAAGAGCTATGGCCTAATGAAAGTTACAAAGAAACAAAAATTGTCTTTCTTTTATCATCTCAGGTTGGAAAGTTTTCTGCGGATCCGCAAATATCCGCGGCAACGCTGGTTTCGAGGCAAGGAACCGCGGCTGCGCTTTCGGCAGAGGATCCGCGGTTCCACTCGGCTCGAGCCGGTCATGAAAAGAATCCTGCTGTTACATAATTGTACCTACGTGTAGAAGTCTATTACTATTACTGAGAGAGAAAATTTGCGGTGTTCGAAGCTCAAGTTGTATAAGGCATTATGACTTGATTATCGAACGCGCTATGGAAAAAAAAATCCTACTGCATTGTACCGGTGTAAAGTTTTCAGATTACCCCCATTTTCAGGATACCTCCCTCCGGTCACCTAAAATCGGGATTTCAGGTTACCCCCTCTATTTTCAGATTACCCCCACCTTAAAGCGTCGTGCCAAAGAGATAAGAAAAAGAATGTGGTTGGTAAATCAAATAATTACCTGGTTTATATCATAAAGAAATAATACAATAGTTAGATCTATTTATTACTTTTACAATTGGACTTATTATCTGTCCCTTTTTATACAAACAATCCGTTAATTATATTTGAATCCATAGGTTTTGCGCCTCAGGCAAACTAAAGACCTAGGCCTAGTTGGTATCACCATAGAGAAGGCCAGACTTAAATAGAGACATAGCCTATCGACAGATAATTTGGAATTGCAACCCTACTTTGGGTCATTCCAAGTAACAACGACGCTAGAACTCGTATGACACCTGTCAATCACAATAGGCCTAGGCGTCCGGTTGCGTACATGAAGGCAATTTGTCATCCATACCATCTATTTGACAAACAGGCCGAACATGTCCTGCTTCGGTTAGGAGAGTGGGCGAGGCGGTATTTAGATCAGGGGTCTCCAAACTACGGCAATTCGGCTCTCCAAATTTTTGGAAAGTACAAATTTGGCCCATGAAGGAAAAAGTTTGGAGACCTCTGATTTAGATTTTAACCTATTTCTTGGAATTGAGTTCTCTCATTAATGCTTTACCCCGTGTGAATTATGATGATGATGTGACGATGGTCAAAGATTGTCGAAAATTGTATAAACTATAGTAGCAGCAGCTGCAACTACATTAACAGTGGTAATCGTATGAGCATTAGTATTACAGACAGCACGTGCATGCACACGACCACACACACAGACACAGACATGCAAACACACACACAAATAAACACACAGACAAACTGACACCATTTTCTCGACCCCATTTTAAAGTACTCCTTTTTTTTTAATACTATGACAATTAAACGTTTCAAACCATCATACACACATTTTATTCTGGAGGGTAACCTGAAAATAGAAGGGGTAACCTGAAACCAGCTCTCAGCATACGGGGAGGTATATTGAAATTAGATTCAGCATACCGAATCTACTTTCAGGTGATTGCGGAGTATGGTGAAACGGGGGTATCCTGAGAATGCTACGACGGTAGGGTGTTAACAGAGAGAAACCCGACAAGTATACTTGTTGCAAGTACTTATGCCAAGGAACTTATAGTACCGAAGGAGCCCACAAAGGATCCCTATCAGGCCAGAAAAAAAACGTGCATGGGTGCGACCGAGTGACCCAATTTAGGCCACAGGACATTTGTTTTTCCTTCAAGGCCGTGATTACCATTAATGTTTTAACACGAACACGCAAAGTCTATACTTGCTTCAACAATGGCTTCGTCCTCATCCGATGAAGATGAAATATTTGTTTTCGACAGTGTTTTGCCAAAATTATTACTAGATGAAAGGAAGGTGGGTGTTCACCAAATAAATAGATACAGGCAAAAACATGGTGAATATCATCATCTTTTCCCGCAATTAAAACGTCACCCAGAGAGGTTTTATTCATATACACGAATGACAATTGCTACGTTTTCGTACATTTTGGGAAAAATTGAACATCGATTGGAGAAAACTTGGTGTAATTGGCATCAACCCATTTTACCCGAGGAGCGACTGGTTGTGACATTAAGGTAAGTGCATTCATCTTAATTTCTATAAATATGAAGATGTTTTTTGTGGGTTTTTTTTTTTTTTTTGTCAGTTTTTGTATAATGGCCACTTCTGATTTTTAATTAAGACGATTAATAGACATACATGTACAAATAGATAGATAGATAGATAGATAGATAGATAGATAGATAGATAGATAGATAGATAGATAGATAGATAGATAG
>JAOYNN010275171.1:0-10284 GCA_025770095.1 Goniobranchus kuniei
AGTATGTATGCCACAGCAAGAGCATCTGTAAAATGGCTGCATCTCTGTATACTCCACATGGAGTTGAAACGGTATTTAGAAAAAGCCTGTCGGGGAACACTTGTACAGCGCTTTGAGAGTATCTAGGGCTATATAAAAGCTCAGACAGTTATATTCAATTGTAAAACGAAAATGCAACTTTTGAGTATGAATCTAGAAAATGTAAAGAAATATGTAAGTTTCGGCTTCTCAATAAAAGTTACGGCAAGACATAAGGACATAAGACATAGGTCTATAACGGCAAGACATAAGGACATAAGACATAGGTCTATAAAAAATAAGTTGTATTGACAATCTTGATAGGACTTACATCAATCTCCAGTCTTCAATCTAATAACAAAATCCTTCTCTCGGATATACTTACCCTGTTAAAAACTCGGCTTATCATTAAATGAATGTTTTTGGTTATAGTTGTGGAAAGGAAATCTTCTAATGGCCTGCAATAAATACCTGCTTCTGACAAACAGTTCAGGTACAGTAATTAAAACAACAACAAAAAAGTGAAAATTCTATTAGACAGAGCACTACAAATCATGCTTATAATGCATGTTAAAAAAATCACAATCTATGAAAACAATCAAAATAAAAAAAGTTAGTCCCGTACCCATGACTGAGTGTAAGGGAATTACGGGTAGAGCTTTAATTATACTAGGCATACAGCATAATGTGGTAGTTTGCCATTGCTTTCCATGCTGACTTTACTTTTGCCAAATCTAGAAAGACTTAGCTATCCATTTATACTGCTGGGTGAACAGGGGGCCCCGAAAAAAATCCACTACCTGGCTGAATCAAATGTAAAGATAATCAAATCCAAATGAGGAACTCACCATTTATTTTTCCGCCGCATGTAATCTTTCTCAGACATATTGACCAGATATATAACCGGTTTGGCGGTGAGAAAAAGATGTTCATTTAGAACATCTATTTCTTTGGCATCCCATGAGGCCTGCCGCACCCATTTCCCGTCATTGAGAAGGTCTCTAACTTTCTTAAATACTTCCTGAAAGGGTCAGACAGGAAAACACATTAGTGTAAAATTAGTTGCAGAATGACTAAAATTACACAAAATTAAGGCACCATATTTCACATTTAAAAAAATTGAAACCACAGACATTTGTGACAAACATACTTGAGGTAAAGTATATTTTACTTCATATAGATCATACCTGTTCATTCTGTATGAAAAAATCAGTTTCTAGGCCATAAATCATTGCTGGAAGAAAATGTCGGTTAATGTTAATGAACTTTTTATGTCAACTTTGTTGGTATCCACTCATGACATATGACATCTGACATTCTTCTCAATCCACTCCGTCCGCCCTGCACTCTCTTCTCCGCTTCCCTTCCACAGTCTCGGTTGCTTATAGCTTTCGAATGTTTCATTGTAAGTATTTAAAGTCATACAACCTATTTACATCCATCCTGTCAATACCAATACAGAGGTCTCTGTTTAACATCAACATACTCAGGAGACGGAGAAATGTGGATGTTAGCCGGATGTGGATGAAAGACGGGGGAGGGTCATGCAGAATGCACAATTCTAAAGAAAAGGCGTGGTCAATGTCATTGTGAGCTGTGAGCAGATTAAGTACTGTTTGGCGTACCTGTCAATCACTGTCTGGGCCAATAAAATTTGGTTATGACAATGGACAATGAAATGAACAAGCAAAATGTAACATTGCTATGCTACATTCAGAGGATGGGCAAGGCAGGATGTGAAGGTGTCAAAATTTTACCTTCTTTAGTTTGGACGACAAACTGGCGTCATCTCCTAACACTGGCCAGCGCTTGTAAACTTACAGGCTAATTAATCACTGGCCAGATGGTTAGCGTTATGCACTCCCCTTATTAGGCATGTATGAAAAGAGTGACGCTTATCAATGGGTAGTGGGGTGAGGGGTGGCAGGTCTTGACTGGTGTCATCGCGTACCTGTTGGCTGTACGAATGGTTTATGTTATCAAGCGTTTTCCTTTGTTGTGGACAGGCACGTCTGAAATGTAGGCCCTACAGGCTATCGAACCTTTTTTTTTTTTTTTTAAGGAGGGATAATATAATATTCAACGTTCTCCCGAAATGTGGATGTTAGACGAAGTAATGCGGGGAAATGTGGATGTTAGAGGGGTAATTTTTAAAGAAAAAATTCTGTATCCTGGAGACATGTGAATGTTGGGCGGATGTGGATGTAAGGTGGGTGGATCTAAGGGAGACCACTGTACTGTCCATTAAGACTGTTCAACCTTTGACCGTTGTTGTGATGGTGTAGTTAGAGAGGCACAACACTGATGATCTAATCAGGGTTACTTAGCCAAGGGAGGTCAGGGTTCAAAGGATTAATATGAAATGTAGTTAGCACTCAAAGCTAGATTAGAAATTAAAGAGAGCTTAAATGAATCACCACTTAGAAATCAATCTGACAACAACCTTTATCTCCCCTTAAAAAACAAAACAAAACAAAAAAAAACCTTTAAAAAAACAAACCCCAAAAAACCACGTACATATTCCTCTTTCTTTTTCTTGTCTCCACCTCCTCTAGTGACAGTTTTCTCCAGTGCATTGAGTTGATCGGTCAAATACCCCACATCCTTAAGCCGGATTTCATTGTGAATAATTTCAAGATCTCGAGCTGGGTTCACATCACCCTCTACATGGATGACTTCCTCATCAGGAAATGCACCTAACCAAAAAAAAGACAAGAAAAGTACTTTTAAAATTAAGCAGACAGTGATGCTGTAATGTTCACATAGCACAAACAAAAACAAAAACATAATAGGACATGATTTGAAAGTCTACTTAGAAATCTGGCATTTTCTGCATTGACATCAACTAGAATCCATACTATGGATAACGTTTTCTCTGAAAAACACTGAATTTCGATCACAGAATTTATACATGAAATAAGACTTCAAACAGGAGCCGGAAGAAAAACGATTACGACTAGACTAAATAAAGAATATCACAGGTCTAATATCCAAGTGAAAATTTGACAGTACAGAGAGAGAACTTCCAACTGTTCTAAGTCATCCTTTAGGCATAAGCATTGTTTTGTAATGTGATCAATTCACAAATCACAACACAAGAAGAAGAATTGAGTGTATAGAAAGAGCATTCTTCAGAGAACAATTTTTTCCAATTATTGCCGTGCCTGAGTCAGGGATCTTGGAAGAACCTGAGATGGAAGAAAAAGCCAGTTTTCAGGATAAAACCAGAAATAGGGCACCCCTGTCTATCTCTTTTTCCGCATTAGCTTTACCTACAGCCAGACTTCACCATATAAAAATGGTACTCCATCTCCCAAAGAAATGGTATTAACAGAGATATTAGAACTTCAATAAATCCATATAAATCTACGGAAAATTGGCAACCTTACACCTGTTATCAAGCCAAGAGCAACCGACCCCACACCAAGTCCCAAAATTCCACAACAGAACAAACAATTGGTAGGTTATCATCCTATCCCAAACGTAGTGAAGCAACCACCTACTAAACTTTCTTACCAAATTCCTCTAGCGATTGAGAGAGAATAAAATACATTTTTATACCATATTGTAAGATGTACTAAATTCCTCTTGCAATTGAGAGAGAATATAATAGCTATTTCATCATGTAAGAAAATAATTTAAAAAGAAAAAAATAACATTCCCCGCACACACCTTCTTCCAAAAAAAAGAAACCAAACTTGAGGCTTAGTCATAAAAGGCATGGGTAACTTATGACATTCATGAACTTGTAATAAAGACTACTCACGGACACAGTGGAAGATTGCCTCACATGCACGTACATGGGAGAGAAAAGAATTGCCAAGACCTTGGCCCTCATGTGCTCCTTTTACCAATCCAGCAATGTCAACCACATTGAGAAAAGCTGGCACTTTGCTGAGAGGCAAAAAAAAAAAAAAAAGAAAAAAAAAAGTTGTAACATGAATCAAATTATAGTGCTTTAGATCAAGAGGCAAGAAGACATTACTCAACAAATACATTTTGTTTCTGCTTTCCTGACATACTGACACAAAAAAAGCTTGCCCCTCATTTCCTATTGGTACAAAAAGCTTTGATTTTGCAGCAGAAAAAAAAAGAGGAAGAAAAACATGAAAACAAGTTCAACAATTGCACATATAACAAGATCACTATGGTGTTGTCCAATTGTTTCCAATACTTTTGTTGATGTAAACAAGATATCTACTTATACAGGGGTTTCCATATAAAAGACAACTCCAGGGGTTCTTTTTCAGCATTCATTTGGTTCAAGCTGCGCATCGGGACCATAATGTGTTAGGATCTTCATGCTGAATGCGACAGTGTAGGCCTGACATATTCATAAACACTAGGCTCGATCTTTAGATGTATTTGCTACGATTCGATATTTGACTATCTCATGCTAAGCCTATTCTATTGTATAACTCAAATGTCTAGTATAGATCTAGATCTAGATTCTAATTTCTAAAGCATTTACTGTAAGAAGTCTAGATTTTCCAACAGAAATTATTCAGCAAAATAATGTAATTATATGTCCTAAATCTAATCTAAATAGTTCTAATTGGTGCAAATAATAAAAGGAAAACAATAAATTTAGATTCTAGATCTAAATGAGAAGAATCTAACTTAGTTACCATTTGTTTGTTTTTCAATTTAGGCTCAACACTGTTAACTCTTTGTCTCCACCAAGCCGCTGACATTGGCTCAAAATATTTCCCAATAAAATCGTGAATTTAGCATTTAAAATTTGATGGAAACACCCTACCATACCTTGAAAACGGAACTAGACTCATTCTAAAATACGAATGAAGTCAGTAATGAAGGTTTTCCTCACATGAAGGTGAGAAATAGGTCCGTTTACAGGATCAAGTGGATCTTCGAAATTCCTTTCAATGTAATAGATCTAGCACACAATGGAAAGTAAAATGGATGTCAACTTTTCAAAAATGAATGGAATCAATTACAGACTTTTTCCGCTTTATTCTATATGGATATATATTGGAGTACATAATAAACATGGACAACAAAGATTCCTCAACATCTACAATTTTTGGAGGCAAGATGAGTGTAAAATCATGTATTAATTTTTTCATTTCATTTTTTATTTGTCTGTCTTTGTTGTCATAAAAAACTTCTCACAGTTTCACAAAGCATTTTGTTTACCCACAGCATTAATGTACATTCATCCACAAATAAAATGAGGTACAAATCTTAGGGTTTTGTAAGAATTTCATTCAGAGATTGACATATCATGTAATTGCCTGACCAAAGTTGTCAGACGAAAAAAAAAAGACTGTATCCAATGGTGGAATTTGGGTGCGGAGTCAAAGAGTTACAATATGTCTATGAACAAACAATAAAGCTAAATAATAAGTATTAATTGAAAGTTTTATTGAAAATGGAGTTATTTAATTTTATTTTTCCCAATCAAGAGAAGTGAGAGGCAAGCAGACAAAAACTTGATCAATTAAGTAACAGACGTTCAACATGGGACGATATCTAATGATGAGATTTCACTGTGCTTGTAGCCTATTGAATGGACTATTGAGACTCCATGGGTTGCGTTTAATTTTGGAACACCCTGAAGAATAAGGCTCAGCTTGTTAACTGTTATAAAGCATATTTTTTCGTTTTGTTCTGTGTTTTTTTTTTAATTGTGTGTGTATGATGTAGTCTCCGCATTTATAGGTGGTTTTGTAAAGCGCCTAGAGCCTGTACCTACGGGGTACGGCGCTATAAAAGAATTATTTATTATTATTATCATTATTATACTTAAAATGAAAATGGCACTAGGGAAGATTGATGACAAGAAAAGATCTTCAGTCTTCCAAGTACCCAGAATATCAATCTGTATCACAGTCACAGCATATCTTTTGAGACGCAACTTTCTGTATTGTCTTGTGTCAGCCAGCATCTTTCATGCCTCCGTCACTGCTTTTCCCTGCTATTCTTTATAGCATTTTCCCACCTTGTTCTCCATTTTCCTTTCCTTCTTCTTCTCCACCTCTCCCTCCAGTATTAAACTCTTTCCAATGACAGGTGGCCTCAATATATATCTTAATTTCAGTGGCTTGATATGAATTAATGTTCTGTCCTTTTTCAGGTTTGACTTACTTGACTTAAATCCCTGTCGCTGAAGCGCCATCCGACGCTTACGCCTGGGAGGATCTGTACAAGGTCGAGATTAACTGTCTCCAATGTTTCCTCTTTTGAGCAACCTGGCATACTTGTTCGAGGTCTGAGAGGCTAATTAATTTACTAGCCCATTTGGTTTCAGACAACTATTTGAGGTCTTGTCTGAGTATGTATACAATTGATGTTTTAGGTCTTCCCTTACGTTTTCTAGTTTCTGGTTTGAAGTATCTTATCATTGCTTTATAGCTGGTGTTTCGATGTTTTGTCTCAAAATATATCCGAATAGCCTTAATCTAGCTTCGAGTATAGTGAGAGAGATTGGAACCTCTCCTGTTTTAGCGTAAAGAGACTCGTTTGTAATTATGGAGGGATATTTGATGTTAAGAATAATCCTGAGTTGTTTGCGGTGGAATGTGTTCGATCTGTTTTCCTCGTGCTTTGTGATGGGCCAGGTCCCACAGTTGTATAATAGGATGATTTCACAAGTGCCCAATACAAGTTGAGCCTTGCATTTAGTTTGATTTTGTCCTTCCTTTCAGGTTTACTACTTACAAATACTTCATTTTCCCCCCATTGTTATATGTATTCTCATAATTTTATGGTAGCATTTATTGACCTCAAACACCTTCATCCTCTTCATGACCTCCAAGGCAATTAGAAGCTCCCAAGGTAAAGAGGAAAAAACTTTTTGTTACCAAAAAGTAAATTAAAAACACATAAAAGAGTCACTAAACAAGACAAAAAAAACAACAAAAAGTAACACAAAACTAAGCAAAGGATGCCATAGTTTTGTTGACGCATGCAACTTTTTTTTTTAAAATTGATTTTTCCTTTTACATACGATGTTATTATTGTGGTCACAGTGGCATAGAGGTAGTGCATTGGTCTTGCAACCTAATGGTCACAGGATCGAATTCCGGTAAGGGCATTGTGATTTAATCCTTGGGCAAGGTTATTAACACTAATTGCTACCGTTTCTCGGCGCTGTTCCCACGGTTGACGCTCGGTTTTAGGTTAAAAGTCAAAAGACAAATATCCCTTTGGGGATGAATATAGTGCTATTTTAATATTTACTTTATCTATTTATAATGTGAAAAAAAATACAGATAGCAACTTACCTTAAAGGATGATACGTGTCACACAAAAAGTCGAATCTTGCATCTGGCACCGGTACCCTACCTGGAAAAAAGGATTGCATGCACTGACAAGATATGTGTAACTCACTCTATCTTGCTTTCTCATATGAAACACAGATTTATGTAAAAGATAAAGTATTATACATGTTCAAGATGATTTATGACCTAAGAGGCAATGTTGAATGCTAAACGTGAAAGTAGTTTTTCTACTGCAACAAGACTACTACTACTACTACTGCTACTTCTGCTGCTACTACTACTACTCCTACTATTACTACTATTACTCCTCCTCCTACTACTACTACTACTATTACCACTACTACTACTACCATTTCTTCTACTACTACTACCATTTCTTCTACAACTACTACTACGACTCTTATTACTACGACTCTTACTACATCGACTATTACTACTACTACTTCTGCTGCTACTACTACTACTACTACTACAACTACTGCTGCTGCTGCTGCTACTACTACTATTACTACTCTGTCCCTGCGGTTTTATACAAATTAAAAGGCCCAAATTATGCAAGCCAAAATCCAAAATTATGCAAAAATTATGCAGCATCGCAAATGTCATTTTCGCATCAAAATTTGAGCCATACAGCATTCCCCTACAAGCATGCAATTTGCTATAATTATACACGATTTGGAGAAGGTTCTATTCTTAACAACACATAAATAAAATAACAAAGGCAAAAAGTGGAATGAGGGTATACATATTACATTCACCAATTGCCAGCGATATGACATATAGAAGCTCATATATTTTTTTTTTTTTTAAATTCCAAGACTGCTCTTGTGTGGAAGACAAATGGATGATCCACGTTTATCAGTTATCTTTAATCCTGTCATCACCTAGATGATCCCAGACACTATTACTACTGCTACTTTCCTCGCTTTATTATTCCCACTACGTGGACTCAGCAATTCACATTCTCAATCTCTAGAATCCAGCCTTACGTATCATCTCTCTCTCTCACTCTCTCCGCTCTCACCACACAATATACTGCCCACACTGTTCCCATTCCCATTCCTCACAAACACACACACACACATAGGCTGCAACACACAAGCATGTGATCACCGAAAACATCAAGATCACATGAGGCCTAGTCTCAAGGCTGTCACCACATAGGCGCTATTGGCCTACATACGCCTGCAACCTATTTTGCTGTCTCATTTTTCTTTCATAGCCGGCTCCGAACAACTCCATAAATCAAATCATAGTGCGCCGTACAAGGTGAGCTTCACACACAGCTTATTTTCTCTCTCAATAGCAGTAAAAAGATCTTTACATGTAGATCTAATTGTGAAACAGGAGGTTTTTTCTCAATACTGGCCCGAGAGGAGTTGAGCAGCAGATTTTTGGACGATAACAGCGCAGACCTGGATCCTAACCCGACACCAGAGTAGCCGCGGATATTTACGGATCCACGCAAAACTTTCCACGCTGTGTGTGGAGGGGTATCTGAATCTTCCTGAAGGTCTATAGAATATACAGAAGGACCTACTTTAATGGGAAAGAAGTGAGGACAAGCAGCATTTCAAGTAAGGAAAAAAACTATACTTAAAGTGGATTTTCCACCACAGCATTTCTAAAATCACATATATCGTGGTAAAAATATTTTTTAAAATCATACTATGATTTAATGATAAAATATACCGAAAAAAAGAAGAAAGAAATCAAATGGAAAAAAAATCTTTAACTTTGTTTCAATTGAGTAAAACATTGAATCTTTACAAATATGTCCTGTCATTTAACCATGTTATATCACATATCGTCTGATAAGTTATAACTTGCACTAGATGGAAATCACAGTTTGTGCCCTAATTCAATTTTACTACTCACTCTCATTGGGATTAATTGTACAAAATGGAAAGTTTTCTGCCTGCGCCTCGCTTTTTGTCAGGCAATTGAAAAATGTGGACTTCCTGAAAATAAAAGATTTTTAAAAAATTGAAATCTGATTACATAATGAATACTTTTGACTGGTATTCAATGTCAATTCTTCTTGTGCCTGTACTGATTCAATCAGATTCACACAAGAAGTTATATAATCTTGACAATCCGTTAATCAATACACTTAATATGCCCTGTGCCCTTTTTCTTAAAATAAAAGTTGCTTTCAATTTCTAAGCTTTGAACACCTGGTGCCTATTTAATTCAATATCTTGATGAAGTGAATGCTGTATAGCTTGGATCATTCACTGAGCATCAGGAGTTGGAACAGGGGCATCTTACCACATTTTTTTTATTATTTGTCCGAGTCAATAGCAACCAAATTATCCCATGACCTCATAATCTGGAAGTCTATTTCCCCCACTCACTCTATATGTACCCAACGAGACATTAAAATTGGGGAGATATAAGCACCGAGATGGTATATTGTTGAATCATAACAATGCACAACTGACAAAATTTCAAGCACAGCTCAGTATTTCAGATACTTGTTAAGGGGATGTGAGGGGATTCATGGAAAAATTAAGGGTTGTAATTAGTACAGCATTTTTAGTTTGTTTTTTTTCTACTAAGAAAAATACTGTAGACAAAAATATTTAAAAAATCGTAACAGATAAAATGACTGACATGTTAGTTTGATCAGACGAAGAACAGCCTGAATGAGTGTAATTGCCAGTCTAAGAGCAGTTCTTCAAAATATGGAGTTAGTTATGTTGTTGGGTTTCACGTCACTTTTAAACATTAAAGGTGGCTTTGAGTGAGATGGTCTTGTGAGCTGTGCCTATTGGTGGTTTTGGCAGTTTTACTTACACCAAGGGGTACTCCTCATTAAACTAAAGTTAGTCCCGTACCCATGACTGAGTATAGGGGAATTATTGGGGTAGAGCCCTAATTATACTAGGCATACGGCATAATATGGTAGTTTGCCATTACATTCCACACCGACTTTACTTTCTCCAAGTCTAGAAAGACCTAGCTACCCATTTATACTGCTGGGTGAACAGGGGGCCCCAAAAAAAATCCACTGCCCGGC
>JAOYNN010275282.1:0-10283 GCA_025770095.1 Goniobranchus kuniei
TTAAAAATAGGTCTAAGATGTTTTTATCATTTGTTTTAAAGTCAATGATTTGTTTTAGTCCTAAATCTCTGATTGTGACTCAGAATTCTGAGTTCAGCTTGCTATTATAGTACTTGATTCAGTTTCCCAGTTTATACCAGGTAGGTTAAAATCTCCCCCTATCTAGAGAGGAGGTCATTTTTGTTATCATTTTTGGCAACTGTTTTTAATTCACTACAAATTTTGTGAAGGTCCTCAATTTTGTGATTTCGTGGTCTGTAAATTGACCCTATTGTTATTGATTTATTGATGTTTATTTCAATTTTACAAAAGACACCCTTCATCCTTCAATCTGAATTATTGTAAGAAAAAAAAAAAAGATAAGTAATATCTGAAAGTCTTACTTCCAATCTCCTCACAAAGCAAGTCAGCTCTGGTGAATCCACAAAGCCTGTGCCTATTATAATGACTCTTACACAGTCATCAAGTCTGGTGTCACACACATTTTCAGGTGTTGGGAAAACAACAGGAGGTCTTGTGGCTGGTATAGAACAGTCTGTGCCAAGGAAAGTTTCACTTGGATCCGAGCCTGTATTGCAATCACATCCATCTGTTAAAAAATTTCAAAGATGAAATGAGTCTTTTGAAGAAAAGAGAGCTAGGACCCCTTTTTACTTGTTTATGCTTTCTATTTCTATTCTGAAGATGTTCGATTTTAGAATAATACATTTCACCAACAGCATACTTTCATCTTGAATTCAGAGTAAATGTTTCTAACCTTTCTCAAAACGATCAAGTGGCTGCTTCATCTGCTTGTGGAAAATATGGGCAGAATCCTTCATATGCTGATATATCTCTTTCTTTATTGAGGCAAATCAAACCTAATAAAATTGTGTTTCTTGAAGTCTTTTTAAGTCACCCAAAAAGCCAGCAATGACATAGGACAAAACAGAGTCTAAACGCTTAAATGTTCAACAACCTTATTTCTAGTGGATTGTGTAGAACAAAAATGGAAAGAGTATAAATTGTAGCATTGCTTAATGATAGGATAACCTAGCTCTCAAGATTTACTTGGACAGAAGATTGATTCCTTATTTATGACAGTACCTACAGAGAATGGACCAATAAAATAGGCCTTTGTGGTTGATTTAGCTTCCAAATGACAGTAACGTGAGATACAAACCTTCTAAACAAATACCATTGCCACTACAATCATTTGGACAAATGAAAGGAGTCAACTCTTCAAGAGGTGGACGATAAATGATTGTTCCATTGATTGTGATGTTCACCCATACAGTAACATCAATTTCAAAAATTATCTGGCAACGGTGAAAGAGGAGGTCAGCAGCTGTAAGAGCCCAAGACATGTTGTCGGCAAGTTGGATGTCTTCGGCACAGGTATCAATGGCTGGGATAATCTCATCCACTAGAATCTCTCTACATGCTCCAGAAATTCTGACTTCAATTTCTGTCCGACAGGCAATTATAGCTTCTTCTTCCGTTATTCCGCTTGGGGTAGGCCATGTTGGTGTCTGACAAAAGAAGGGAAACATCTTTATAGACACTGCTTCTTACCTCTACTGAGATACAGTGGCTGTCGATATTGATGATTTGAAAGTGAGAAAAAAGAGCATTTGACTGTATACTAAAAAATGATTTGAAACAACCCAAGTATAGATATCCTATGCCATGCACAGATGATATCACAGTTTAAAAAAAAGGATGGGCAGGTGAAATAATTCTTCTTCTCTTTTTCATATATTCATTAACTGACTTTGTACAACTGAATATTACATGTACTGTTAATGTGAATGTTTGGTTTCAATCATCTAGTTTATTGTACTGTGCCTGGGTAAAGGTCATGGCACAGCATTTGTAACCCTTTGAACCCGAGATCCCTTTAAAGTGGGGAGCTCTTGCTAGCCTGTCCTCTGATATCCCACTATAGAGGGATGGGGAAGCCTCTCTCAGTCATGCTTTTACCAGGAGGCCAGGCGGTGGGGCATGGTCAGCTCAGGAGCTCAGGGTTATAAAGGGTTAAGGTTGTTCATCTTGGGTTTTATAAAAGCCATCCAATTTTATAATAAAGCATGAGAGTTATTTTTCAAACACTATTCGATGCTAAATTCAGAAAATAAGGAAAAACTGACAAGAAAGCCTTGAGATCATTCCCATGGGCATACTGGGCATAATCCACAATCAATCTTGGTAGAGAATGGCATTTGTTACATAACTCTTTCATGATCTGGGAATAATGAGTATATGCGGCTGTCAGTTCTTGGTGCTGTTAGAGAATAAGTTTGATTGTCTAGTTGTATATCTATTTGGATTAATATTATATAGGTCCTAGGGTATATCTTCTACCTTGCAAAATGTTTTGAATCTTATTCTAGCTCTCTGTTCATCTAATCTTATCCATCCTAATTTTTCAACATTTGTTGACATCGTAACAATTCTGAACATGTAAAAACATAAGTTACAGTTATGGCATTCCTCTGTATCTTCACTAATTTTTGTTTTGGATTTTACTTTTTATGAGGGTCCCAGAGACAACAGCCGTATTCTTGAATAGGTTTATACAATGGCTGTTTAGCATCTTTTCTTTATGGGTTTAGGACAATGTGAGACATTACCTATCAGGCTCCTGGGATACAACCATATTTGCCCTTTAGCAGATACTTTTTTATTTGTTCTTTCCAATGAATTTAGCATGGTTAATTTCATGTGAGAGTTTGTTGTAAAATGAAAATTTGTTTAAAATGAATTCTGTATGATGGTGATTCTTAAAACTTGGTCCTTTTCTGTGGGAAATTCAATGTTCAAATTTTCTTTCCATTGTTGGAGAGTATCTAAGTCTTTTTAGGGTGATGCAATCAATGGATATTTTATTTTCTTTGCACATAGACCTATCATCTGCAAAGACTTTAAGTCCAGTTCCTGGCAATAGATTTTTGTTTATGTCATTTATGCAAATTAAGAAGAACAATGGCCCTAAGATAGTCTCCTGGGGACATCAGATTGAACTAATATTTGTCAAATCTCACACAAAAGACTCACCATGGCCAGCATATTCATCTCTCATAAAGGAAAAAGGGACTTCTTAAAGTCAAGGTTTTGTTATAACATCTTACAGATTGTTTATCAGCACCATAAATTACAAGAAAGGAAGAAGAGATTTAAGCAGAAAGAAATTAAAACCAAAAGGCCAATAAAGTCAGATGCTCTTGAAATAAAAAGAAACATACTTATAAAATTTGGGTAAAAGAGGCATTCTGTGGAAATGTATCCCTCGTTCTTTTTCTTTATTATTATTTCTCATATTCAATATACATACGAAATATCTCTAATTCATCAGTAATGGAACAAAATCAAATAGGGAAGATTTAACAAATATTCATTTCATAAAAATGAGATTGATTATGGATTAATACAAACCGGTGTGGTGTAGTTTGCTTCAAACTCAAATTCAGGGATGACCTGTGTTGTAACACATTTGGTGGGTGGACTCTGTGTTGAGCTACTTTCTATGAGCTGTTGGGTAATGTCTGTCCCTGTTAAGTAAGAATAATTGTTTTTAACCACGTAGTATTTCAACAATCAAAGGTCACAGGGGAAGAGGAAGACCAACAAGAAGATGGGAACAGGACACTGAAGATTGGAAAGGAATGACAGTAACAACAGCAGGCAGAATTGCAGAAGACTGAAAATTGTTTCACAGTAAAGTTCAGGAGCCAACGTCCTGCAAGAGAATATATTATGCCAAAGTGCAGAAGATAACTGTTTCCTGCTGTCCCTATGACTACTCATGTAACACTTTTCTCCACTTCAAAGACATCAACTTGGCTTATTGTTGATGTCTGGTTTTTGATTTTCTGGTTGTCTGGCAATTTGCAGACACAAATACACCGCTGCTGTAGGCAGGCACCATTGTAAGATGTGTTTGTGTCTAGTCATCTCAAGACTATGACAAACTTTTTCACACCTTGCAAGAGGCAAGACAGGGTACAGATACCATCTGCATTTGTTTCTTCGTCTATGATGCAAGTGTGCATGTCATCATTCAAATGTGCCTTGTCAATGAATGATGTCTTTACCTGTGATCACTTGAACATGTTGATGTAAGATATGAATATAATCTCTTTCAATGTGTTGGTCATCTGTAGCCTACCTCCACCCCAATTCAGCAGATGACATTATAAAAGTTTGCCTAGGCATTCGTTTCCACCAATCAAATTGTCTTGCTGATAACCTCAATTGATTTTTCAATTTGTGAATGTTTACATACCTCGTTATAAGCTCTTAGTTGTATTGTAGTCAGCGCCATTTAAAATGCACTAAATTCACATTACTATACATTCTGAGGCCCTTCCCCAAATGATTATACAATGTATAGATATCTTTGCTGACCTTTAGATGGTAATTCTCTTATCCAAAAAAAATTGGGTAATCTGGTCAAATTGCCAGGTACAAAAGTTTTCAAATTCAAGATTAGAGTGTATTCTTGAAACAAATTTAACTTATAACTGACAGGAGATCAATGTCAAAATTTATATATATATTATGAATGACCCAAATTGCTTAATTTATGTTGTTTAAGGATAACATTTTTGTTCTCTCTTTTGTATCAAATACTATAAGATACTTGATGCATTTGGAAGGGAATTCAAAATGTATTACAATAAGTACCAGCTAAGAACTCTCCGCTTAAGAACCTGATTCTTGATAAAACCGAATTTTCTTTATATAAATTCCCCCTCTTAGAATCCACCTATTTACAAATAATTCACCTGAGAACCCATTCAACTTATAATAAATACAAATTATTTATTGTGTCCAATTTTGTAGTCACTCCTTTAATTTTGACCAGAGAGTGAGTATTAACACACTATGTAGGCTTCTTTGATAATGAATAGGACATGTAAAATTTGACACCAATGTCTGCCAGACGTTTTACTCCGACTTTGCCCACACGAGCACTTATTGTGGTGTTGGAGGAAAACTTGGGCTGTCTTTTACTTCTTGTTTCACACTAAAGCTGACACCCTCAGCATCATAAAAGGCATGCAGTTGGCCAAGTTGTGCTATCCTTTATTGATTTAGGGCAAGATGGCCACATCCACAACGTGGTGAGGAGCCTTTGAAACATACACAGGTAAATGACTAATAAGCGTCTTGTTTGCCTGCCATCAAGGCTCTCTGTTATGTTTAGAGATTGAATGTAAGACCTATGCCATTGGACAAACTTTAAAAAAGAGACAAGTGATTGACAGCTAAGAGACACCCACTCTTAATCAAATATGAATGTAGTTTGTTCTTGGCTTTTCTCATGACCTGATTGGCTGAATGAATAAGTAATCACTCACAATACAGACCCTCTTGTTGTATGACAGTTTTGGTAATCACCCTGCTCATCAGACACTCTCGATTTTCGCTGTCAACATCAGCAAAACAAATATGACCCAGAACCTTGAATTTGACTATGGACCCAGTTCACCTATGAACCCAGTTCGCAAAAGAACCCATTCTTGGAGTCTCCTGAGGACCGGGTTCTTAGGCGGCACCTACTGTATTTCCATCAATTATTCACAGCTAGGAAGTGAAAAATCAGAATCTATGATGTTAGTGTCATCAGCTTACTGACATTTCAACATTTATAATGCTGACTTACAAATAAACACAAAATTTTATGGAATGTTAAAACACAGGCAGAGATTTCTTTTGATTGTGATTCAAAGACTGAGATGTGCAGAAAGTCCAAGAAGAAATATGATTGGCAACATATAAAATTACCTGATCAATCACGAGGCCTGAAGTAACATGCTGATAGATTGGCCTCATCACTGATGGGAAAGCTCTGTCATATTCAGGGGGTTATTATATAAATGTCATAGGGAACAAATTTCATGCACTGCAATATGAAAGGTCTTAGGAAAGTGATCAGATTACAGAACAACATTGCTTCCTCGTAAATGATAAATTTTAAATGAAATTCAGTCACAAGTTTTCTGATCATTTCCTTTGTCAGTCTGTAAATAGATCTACAATGAAAAAAAATAGTTAGAAGCATTGCAGATTTCTGGAGAAAGAGCCAAAAACAAAATATTTATGAATCCAAACAAACCACTTTTGAAGACATCATGGTTTTATACGACAATCAAAGGGCTAAAGCAATGTTGACCTGACTAAAAAGAATTCTAGGCCTAAACTAAAACTCACATTTAATCTTAAGGTTTCTCCTCACCTGTAAAGCCGCTACTTCCACCAGAGGAATGACATGAAAATGATGTTTGATCTGTTTTACAAGTAGGTGTATGTCCTTTTGTGCACTCACAATAAGTAATTGTCTCAGTCTGTGTTGTCACAGATGTGTCACAAAAACCATTATAAAGGGATTCAGTTTCCACAGAGATTCTGACAAAGATCAAATATAGTAAAGGAAAAAGTACATTTACTGGTAACTGTCATAATTTGCTTGCTGCCTTTGACATTTTTTAAAATTTGTATTATTAAAAGATTCAAATGCTAAGAAGGCAAAGTTTTGACTCAGACCAAACAATTCTATTGAGTTATATAAACAATTTTATGGCATTACAAGCACAAAGGTGTGGTCAAATCTCTTTTAAATAAATACCTTGAAGTTCCTTTTTCTCTCTATTTCAGTTTTTCATCTTTTCATGGCAAAAGCTATCAGCTATCTTCTTAATCCCTACTATCCAATAGTAGAAGAAAAAAAAGGTTATCTAAACAAACCTCCAGCTGAGAGATAATTCCTCATCATTTTGGGCTTCCAACTGTGTTGTGGTAACTAAGATTTTGTCATTCTCCTTGTCTCCATCAAAGTTTCCACACATTCCTATGACTTTGTTCATATCAAACACAGAAGGCTTGACATAAACATTCAGATACTTTCCTCTTAAAAGACCAGTTGGATTTGCAATACTCACATATGTCCCAGTCGGAAGGACAATCTAGAAAGAAAGTTCAAAATAAATCCTTCTCAAGGTATCTTGTTATCTTTCTTTTTATGTTTTTATTCTTTCATTTAATGAGCATTAAACTGTTTTCAATGTAAAGACATATTTTAAAAATTCAAATTAAATTTAAGAGTTATATCTGTAACAATCATAAAGAATAGAGAGTACCAAAAAAAACAACTGAATGAGCACCTGTTAATTATAACAGGTTAACTGATTCAAGAGAGTCTAAAGACCTCTTGAAAATAAATGGTGAGCTAACAAAGATCATGAATTCAATGATTTTATTTTTGCTTATAATCTACAAGCTTTCTGATTTTTATTTCTTTTCCTTTCAAATCCTACCGCGTTTGTTAGAGGAGAAGTAAAACTGGAATATCTCTCAGGAAACAATTTTTTGTCATATGTCTTATTTTTAGAACAACATTCATATTCACAAGAAATTATTACCCTGGTGGTGTCTTCATCAACAGAAATCACCCGAAGGGCTGCTGAAAATTCTCCATTCAAGAAGAATAGTCTTCTCAATGGCGTAAAGGTATCAGTTTCACCACGACCTGGGGTGCATTTGCTAACTCTGATGACATCATCGCCAAGTCTCACAGCCACAGCACAAACACAAGATGCGTAACTAATATAGTCAGTGCAACGTCGGAGGAAAACATGAACCTCATAGTCTAGTGTTTCATGTTTCATGAGGACAAACTCTCCCTCTTTGAAGTTGTCAAATTCACTATAAAAGAAATTGGACAAGCATGAAAATGAGAGAGGAATGCTTAGAGTAAAGATTCTATTAATCTACTTTTAAAGTTCACTAGTCTTAAGCAGCTGAAACTGCTATTTGGACAAGGCAGGCAATTATGTAAAAGTCTACTCAGCAGGGAATGACCATTTTACTGATGATATGTAGCTAAAAAATCCAGCAAAGCATACAGTATACAGCTTCTTAAGTTAACCCCACCGTCTTATTTTTGTAGGTTCTAGTAGCGACAAAAATAGCACAGTAGTAGCAAACTACAATCAACTCAAAGAGCGATGGAAAGAAGAATGTAAGGTGTGAAACTACAGGACTGAAGAAGAAATGAAGTCATCCAGAAAAAAAAAGTAATCAGATGTAGTGGCATGCTTGAAAGATGACATACGGACAAATAAATGTGCAGAGTGGCGACTGGACATAGACAGGAGGCCCATGGGAAGATCGATACAATGTTAGAGAGATGACATCCAACAGACTGCTGGATCAACCTCACGAAGGAAAGCAGGAAACAGGAATGAACGGAAACATCTGGCAGAGGGCTCATTCCTGCAGTGGAGGGACACAGTCTAGGTATAGGTACAGGTACAGGTAAGGTATTATGGCTATTTTTGCAACTCAGGGTATTTCATCTATGTGGAGACCTGTGGTCTAGTAGTGCTCCCATCCAAGGAGTCAAAAGGCCAGGGGTTTGATCACAGGTTAGCACTGGCTTCTAAAACAAATATTAATTTTTGAGATTTTTGTTTCTGCTCACTTATCCTTTGGTAGGAAGTATTTGGGTGCCTAATCCTAACAGAGATAATGATAAACTTTTGAAATTTCATGTGCTGCACAATGAAAGTAATCTGGGTATTTTGAACTAAAAAATAACGGGCTGAAAAGTTACTGCCAGGCAAAATTAATTCTAATGATTCCTCAGAGCTTTCAGAGCATTTATAACATGCTAAATCCATTGATGTGCTTGAAGTGCTGTACAAGTGTTCCCCGACAGGCCTTTGTTCCAATACCATTCCTTCTCAAGTCCATGTAGAGTATACAGAAATGCAGCCATTTTAAAGGTGCACTTGCTTTAACATATTGACCTATGGTCAGGTACTCAATAACACCTGGGTGAGATGAGGAGATGTGTGTTAACAGCCTTTCCCAGGGACTAAATAGGGCCACGGCACAGCCTGGATTTGAATTCAGAGCCTTGAAGTTACAAGTCAAACGCCTTGACCCGACTGCCACATTCCTTCAATCTATTATTTCCTAGCTCTCCAAGTCCAATGCACAGGTAGTGTGTCTTGAAGGGCATATAGGATAAAAACCCTTGCCAAATCCCAAAATGTAGAGCCTGCAAAAAAGGTGCACTCAATTGCCCCCAAAACAGTAAAATAAATGAAAATGGCCAATCCATTAAATGCGTTGTAATGTTTCATGTTTTATTTTCATTACAGTACCATTGGTAGGTAGGTAAGAGAGGGAAATAAGTTACTCACTAGCCATCAAATGTGGTGGTGTGTGGATCTCCCCAAAATACACATTCTCTAGAAGAATCACTGTCTTCAACTTCCACCTTAAAGAAACAATGATATATAATGAATGATCATGATAATTAAACTCGTTAATGATGTTATTTATGAATGAATACATGAAATAACAAGAATACTTATTTTCATATTTGCAAAATATCCAATATGTTACAGTAGATGACATTATTAGAGAAGGAAGAATGTCAAGGAAAGGACATTGTAGTCCACTTAAGAGATGAAATAAAGGAAGTATCTTGCTTACAATTACTAGATATCATAGAATGAAACATGATAAAGTGTTCATACCTCAAGAGTTGTGACTGACACGCTATATTCAATAGAGGTCTGGATCATCAGGAATGCATTGATTTCTATGGAAATGCGTTGTGTCTCATCTTTCAAACCATCAATTCCTGCTGTGACAGAAAATTGAATGCCACTCTCCCATGTCAATGACGTCAATGTTTGGGCACAGCCATTGGCTGAAGAATTTCCAGTAAATGTGACAAGGACTTGAGGGGTTGGGTTCCCATTTAGACACTGTCACAATGTCAATGAAAAAATGAGGACATCACAGTAAGGTTATTAGAAAAAAAAGGAATTAGGGGTAAAACAGTGACGTAATTAAAGATTGATATCTACAATGAGGTCTACATTTGAAGCAATACAACTAATGGTAAAAGTGTGTTATAAAAAAAAACAACAACAACATTTGCCCTACAGTTTGTAGCTGATCAATAAGTATCAAATTCTGGGAACATCAAGTTTAATATTCTAAAAGAACTAATAAAGATAATACGTAATAAAGGAAATTCTGTTCACTCATAGGTACTATGAAACAATTTGATGCACACAATGTCATGATGAATATCACTGGGTTGGGGTCAGGTCACTGTTTACTCAACACAGCGTTTGCCTCCACCGACCGCCGTTATAGGCCATAAATCCTGTCAGCAGGCAATTACGCCCACCGTTACCTGACACGGGCAAAGGTCAACAGGTGAAGAATGGTATTCCTGCCTTAGCCTGAAGAAAATGCTTTTTTTTGTCCTTATTTGG
>JAOYNN010275394.1:0-10282 GCA_025770095.1 Goniobranchus kuniei
AATTACTGACTTCTCAATTGTCCTACCGGATACTTGAATTCCTTACAGGAAGATTGCAGTATAATATAATATGATGCTCTTGAAAATCTGACATCCTACTTTTCTGATACCAATGATATACTCAAAATGAATAAGAATAAAGAATTGTCAAATGTTCTGTTGACTAAATATAAATCGCCGCAGAACACTGTTGGCGTTTCCTGGAAGAAATGGAAACATGAAAGTGCAATGCTGGATTTGAGTAGTGAAAGATTTTTTTAAAGACAACAATGGATGCCAAACGTCTAGAAATTTTTACAGCAGCAGTAGATTAAAAGTCAGTCTTGAAGTAGATTGCAGTGGTAAGTAGAAGGTAAAGTTTAATATTTTCATTTACAAAAACAAAATGAGATTGTGAACATTTCCTTTAAGTAGCCATCTTTAAGCAAACTCTCTCACTCTTTCGACCTTGCATAACAGGCAAGGCTTAATGTGTTGTGTACTACTGTGTTGCCTACACACTACAGTCATCTTTCCACTCTTCCCTTGCGGTCACCAGAAGGGTCGACCAAAGGGCGTGGAAGTTGCCTCTTCTTTGACCGCAGACTATTATTAGACCTATTTTACTGGAGGGAAGACAAACATTTCAGTTTTAAGCTCCGCCCACAAACGGTGATTGTATGATGAGGAATGGGGCACAAGAAAAATGCATGTCACAGTGCCAAGTTCGAACATACGTCAACCTCACTTGCAAGTTGAATCCCAACTTCTCAAGTTCAAACTCACCAACCAAGTTCTAACTTTGAAAGAGAAATGGAAAGTCGATGAGTTCAAACTTAAGTTCAAAGTTGGCCCAGCCCAGCTCTAATGGCAACTAAAAAAATCTTCATCTAAAATTAAATTAAGACAGAGATCTAGGAACCAGTTGGTTTGTACTGTCCTGGCCGCCGTCTTGGTTGTTTACCCTGCTAACGCTCGATTTTCTTGGCCAGATAAATTTTACCGACCTCACTGCTTTTATTCCTAATGTGATGGATTGTCAGGTCTAAATGGATTTCATGGGAAGAACTTCCAAAATGGGGAACCACTAAGGGGAGAAGCTGATAAAATTCCTGCCCAGATCAGCAACCCTATCCCTACCCTTACCCGTAACCCTAGGCGAAAAAGTCATAATAAGACTGGTTCCCACTTCAGATATCCTCCCATATCATGCCTGTTTTAAACTGATTTGGCCGCTATGTCTTCGACTTCATATTCATTTTTAAACATATTCTGTAGTTGCTATTATAGCGTAAATTTGATGGTATTTTGCTTCTTGACAATTTTATAACATTTAGTAGCGTTTCTGTCCTAATTAGGCCAATCTGGCGAACTTAATTTTAGTGACAAAAACTGTTGTAGATTATCACTAGTCTTAAGTCTCTGTATTTGACTGTAACGTCTTATCCCCGACACAGCCTCGTAGAGGAATGGGAAATGATTAGGACCAGGGGCTGATGGGAAGAGGGGAAGAGAGACGGCAAAAGAGAGAGACAGGAAGAGATCACGTACCACTACATGTACAGTCACTTCTTAGTTTTGTTTAAAACTCTTGAATCTTGTTTATTTCGACGATTTCTTATTATGTGTAACCTTTGATTTTAGACGTGAATAAACATGTAGAATAGAACGTTTTGGTGTCGCCTTTCATTCTCTACAACAACAAATATGCCAGCGGGGATACACAAACGAACTAGTGACGAGATCTACTAGATTTAGATCTCTAACCTGGGTACTTGTATACAATCTGGGTCCCATTTGTTTATGCTTGGCGGCCATGATGGAGACATGCGAAAGTGGTTCCCAGATTGGCGTACTTATGCAAAATTATTATTTGCAGGAAAATAAAATGTGCTGCAACGCATGTAAAGTAGGTTCTAATGGTTTTGTATTTTTTGTTTTGTATTTTTGTTTTTAATTATTAAACCCTTGTAAAGCTACAGTATAATGCCTTATGCTCGCCTTGGCAGCAACCCAAGAAGCGCGACGGTGAAATATGACGGGAAACTATAACACAAGAAGAGCTCCGGCATAATAAGACATGCATAGGACGCTGACAGTACTAAATGGAAAATTTTTATGTTCCTAAATAAAGAAAATGACCCAGAAGTGGTTTTTATTATAATTTAAAGAACTACCATTGGGGTTGCAATACCTTTACCTTGGATCACAGCTTTGTTATTGAGCATTGAAGTTTGAAGTGGGGCTTCCCCAACCAGCAAGGCATGACCTGTCAACCATCACCTTGTACATATGAAACTGTCCTGGGTGAAGGCTGTACTATAATTTAAAGGTCAGCCAATGGGACTGCAAGTAATTTTAAGGCTGTCGTTATTCGTAACACCCTCTGTTGCGATTGGACAATTTTGTTATTCACAACATCCTGTTCCATACATATGACAAAACACCCTGTTGCAGAACAGTGTTGCGTAAAATAAGTTTTAATGTATGAAATTATTTTTAATTCTGCAACACACATTATATGTCCGTTAAATCATCTTTATATGGTAACAGTAAAATTTGGATGACTGCAAGCAGCATATATAGTGTGTATGTGTACAACAATTCACACAACCCAGCAGTAGGCCTAGAGGCTATGTGTATGAGATTAGGGCAACACCATGTTCGCTGGTAGATGTAGGCTAGGAAACTAGGCTATTAGATGTATAGGCCCAGGGTGTGGCGAATAGAGACAAATTTTGTTAGACCTACTTGCAACAGGATGTTGCGAATAATCACTCCCTTATTTTAATCCTTTACTCTGGATCAAGGCTTTGTTATTGAGCATTGAAATGAGGCTTCACCAACCAGCAATACGTTGTGTCTAGGCATTTAGGCCTACACTGTCGCCTTCATTCGGCTCATTCAACTGCTTGCCTTTGTGTGCACAAGTTGGATACCGATATTCACGTTACTCTGCAATCTACGTGTTTTTATTCACTGCATTCTTTCATCCCTTTGCATTTTTTCATTATTATATCCTTGTGAAATGGTGGTTTTAGACCTAAATGACCCAATTACTCCGGTCATGACTCAATTCTTGATTACAAAATACATCATCAGGCCATCCCACAATCTGATGTTACTTTCGGTAAAATGGCGAGCTGTAAGAGGACTAGGGTTAAAAATGTGAAGGTGCTACTCAAAGTTACTCTAATTTGTGTGCTTAAGGATTAATTTTATATCGTTTTATTTTTATCAAGACATTAACTCAAGGCAGACATAGGCCTAGGGACTAAAGGAAAACATTCTGAGTGGAAAACAAAAAATATGATTCGAAGAACAAAACAGAACAAGAACAAGTGTAACAGGAAGAAGATTATGATGATGGGGAGGAGATGGGTTAGGGTTTAGAACCTCATATTTTAGTGGGGTATTGTAATTATTACGTTTGCGGTAAATTTATTTTCCACGTGGTAACCATTTCCATGGTATCCATCATGGCTTCTAAGCATAGAAACAGATGGGATAGACCCAGATGGTATACAAGATACAAGTAGGGCCTACCCTAACCTGTTGGTCTGACTCTGATGTCCATACATCTGTTCGAAGACGTAGCTGGTCCACTGGCAAGGGAATTTGCTGTCTTTCATACAGAAAATAGTGTAAAAGTTCACAAACAAGCACAGCCCGTGTACTTGATAAAAGAGCACCATCAAAAACAATATCGTGAACAATTTGAGAATTAGACCTGTTCCTTTGTTTGCTGGGAACATAAGCCATGGCAAAGGTAGTGCCAACGTTCTTTTCGTCGTCTTACTGAAAAGTAAGAAAATTTGCGGTTTTTGCTCCTAATATAGATCTAGATTGGCCTAGACCTTTCTCTACTTGTAGCTTGAGGGCTGATCCATCATATTATTATGGGCCTGTCGGGCAGACCTACTTTGAAAATCGAAATTGGTGCCACAAGCCACAAGTTGAGGAGCCTTTATTGCTTCCATAGTAAAAGAGCTGAGTTGTATGTGGATTGTAGTGTATAAATCGATTGATTTAGGCATCTGTAATCATTTTACTTTCATCAACAAACCACTTTTCCCTTGATATGCAGCATCATGATATACATTGTATCTGTGTTCTTACTGTCTGTCTGTCTGTCTGTCTGCCTGCCTGTGTCTCTCTCTGTGTCTCTGTCTATCTATCTGTCTGTTTCTCTCTATATGTCTGTCTGTCTCAGTCTCTGTCCCTCTCTCTATCTCTGTATCTCTGTCTGTCTATCTCTGTCTGTCTGTCTGTCTGTCTCTGTCTCTTTCTCTGTCTCTTTCTCTCTCATACTCCTGCATTTCAGGATAAATTTAAAATGAATGCTCCCCCCCCCTTAATTTGCACTTCACACTCACAGACTCGGTAAAGACCACTGTCTTGAGACTATTATTAGATTACAAAGGTCTGACTGAGGCTAAGATTATAATCCAGCTATGTGCCAGTACATTATTACACAGGATCCATGTGTGTTGGCGGTAAGGTCTGTACCTATGCCGATTAGATGTAACAACCACTGCCACACTGAGTTAGAACCACAAAGCTGAAAAGCTTTATGACTAGAACAATGCCAGTTTACATGAAACTTATCTTTGCATATATAATTACAAGTACAAAGGATAATTAGAACTAAAAAAACTGTAATGATGTTTGTTCAATACAATGCAGTTCGAGTTGACTTGATTTATTTCTGACCATTGTACTTAGACAACATCAATAAATGTACTAGCTTATAGTGCCCATAACCTTTTTACATATTTTGTTATATACTACATAATATATAATATAATACAGAGGCGGTGGATTGAGGAAAAAAGTAGAGGGGCTATGAAAAGAACATCTTGATAGGGTTATCGAGATTACCATTTGTGAAGGAAACAATCGTAAAGGCAAATGAGGGATCACCCTTCCTTGTTGTTTTCAACTTATTATTGTCCAGCAACTCATTCTTGTTTCTATCTTGTCTGACACAATGATTGAGTGACAATGATCATCTTCTTGTCGAGAGTCCTGAGATCACCCCAAAAAATGTACAAAACGGATTTTACTTTATTAATCAATCAAAACGTATACATGAGGGCAAGATGATAGTCATGCTTTTATTTGATTGTAATATACACTAATCTCTTTTTCGATTATTAATAGACCGTATAATTTCGTTTTGATCTGAGGCAAATGCTTATTTAGGATATGAATAAGAAATATCTTGATTTAAATAATACTGGTTCCAAATGTATTCTAAATCACAGTGAAACAAATAAAAAAACAACAACACAAAACAATCAAAACCACTCAGATACCCATGTAAAGGGCCAATTTTATGACCTATGAAAGTTGAGATGAAGAGGTCAAGCACGACACCAGTTGCGATTAGGCCAAGTGAAGGCTACAAAAGATATAGGCCTACCGAACTCAAAGGGCTGGTCGCATTCAGCCCATCCGTGATAGTAACTGTACTATTAAAAGTATCACCCGTGTGTTTTCTACGAGCTATTCTTCAAAGGTCTTCACACCTTGAACTGGGAGGACTGAGCCCTGCACCTCATGTGGCAGCGAATGAGTTCAAGCGCGCAGCGTGTAGGCCTACATCGCAGTGCACGGGTTATCCCTGGATTCGCGCCCGGCTTGGGTTTTTTTCTATTTTCATAGGCGTGGCACGGATCGTGGGTAGTTGGGAGTAATTGTGCAACAGCTTACTTGATAAACAAATGATCGTTAACTGCTGGTTGATTTTTTGTCTGTATGGTTAGACAATATACATTTATGCAGTTCTAACATTTTTTAAAATGTAAAATAAAGAAATTAAAAAAAATATTGTTTCAATCATACTCCTTCAACGTCTGGATGAGAGAAAAAAAGAAAGTGAGGGGGGGAGGGGAGGGGGACTAAGCCCCCCATAGCCCTCTATTACCCACCGCCCCTGATCCGTCTCCGATAGGACTAGAAATCCAAAGCGTACACCACTGGAGGAGTGAGTAGAAAAATCCCAACTCAAGTTTTCACAAGCCATCACAACTCACAACCAAGGTTCGATCCATGACCTGTGGCCTTCTGGGAGAAGTCGAGTCACAAGACCAAAACGCTCCTGCGAGAACCTGCCTCATCGTGGAATGAATAAAAGAACTTGCAGTTTCATTCATTTACTTTAGAATACTTTGCAGATTCCTAACTGGGACATCGATAGTTCAGTGATTAGTGTAACATTTTTTTTAAAAAAAAAAAGATCAAATGTGTGTCAATCGGCATTTGTCACATTTTCCCAAGCAAGCTAGATTATACATTATATTATTACACATATGTTTATGATATATCTATTGTCATGGTCATACCGATCAAAGTGTCATTCATTTTGTTATGACAACACCATACCATACTGACAAAAGTCAAGAGCCAAGCAAAATTCAGCCTGGTCAGGAATAAATCCAATGTGGCCATAGGAAACTGTGGGTGTTCTCGGTTGGTCGTCCTTCTTAGAGGAACAGGAAGAGGTTTCAAATTATAAACCCGAAAACAGATTCTGATGCACCTTAAGTTGCAGCACGTGCGTTTGGAAACAAGGCTGGCCTTTTCTTCATGACGATAGTCTCATCTCCAAATATCCGGGCAGTTGCAGACCACCTGCACCGCTTACAATTTCGCCATTGTGGGTGGCATGCGGAGGTTGCAACTTGTACCTTTCTGCCAACGCTGCATACGGCCATACAACTTAAATTTAAGACCAAAGCAGTCTTGCATGAGATATCATTTGGCTTCCTGAACTCCCCAAACATTTCTGAGCTGGTACTCAATCTACATTCAGAATATTGAGGGCTTACGCACGGCCATCTCTTCTACGTGGATGCGAGGGCTGGACAATGGGCAACAATATTAAATCAAGATTGAGGCAACAGAATGTGTTTCATAAGGAGGATGTTGAAAATATCTTGGATAGAAAAGAAGTCAAACCGCAAGAAGTGCTGGAAATGGCGAATGTTGAAAGATCCATCATGAAAACAATACGAAGATGACAATGAAATTTATGGGCTATATTTACAGGAAGGGGCTTCTAGTTCTAGAACAAATAAGTATGACGGAAAAAATACAGGAAAGAGAGGCAGAGGACACTAGCGTATGACATTTCATAGACAGCCTTAACACCTAGGCAAGCAATAACACAATGAATTGCACTTCATTCATGAAGGCCTGGCATGAAAGAAAGGAGGGGAAAACCATAACCGTCTATGCCTATTGCAGACAAGACACTTGATAATGATGATGATGATGATGATGATGATGATGATGATGATGAAGATGACACAACGTACATCAGCAGTTTATCTCAAGTTTTCCTGTGACCTGGATTGGTTCCACATAGGCCTACTACCGTTTTGAAATGTAAAAAAGAACCTGCTCCCTCGATGTTGGTTGTCGGCCTATCCCGTTGTGTTTCTATAAGGCCTCAGAGTAGGCTAGGCTTAAACTTGATCTAATATTATCACTGTGACCTCTTACATAATATACTTTATCAAGGACCAAATGATGGACGCCTTATGCCATTCTACAAAGCAGTCTACGACGAAACAGCAATATCAGTTCCTGATAACTTCCCCCAAAATGGCCCATAAATACGTCACAAGGCAACACCATCCCACCAGATACACCCAACCACTAACAAGAACAGATACGTATAAGTTCAGCTTCTTTCCAAGAACAATAGCTCAATGGAACAAATTAAACAACAACATATTAGACCGAGATTATGAAAGTGTTGAGAGATTCAGAAGTGCCTTGCAGGATTGGGAATTGTTACGGATCAACTTGTAAAAATTTGCGGATATGGGCAATATTTGCCTTTTGCAAATTACAAGCAGTAAACAGTATTTCAACAATTGGCTTCCTTTTCAAATATAGAAGTAGATATTTCAAACATTTGACTTCCTTTACAACAATAGAACAACATAATTATTTCAAACATTTGACTTCCTTTACGAGTCTAGAATTAGATATTTCAAACATTTGACTTCCTTTCCAAGTATAGCTAGAGCTATATTGTATTTCAAACATTTCACGTCCCTTACAATTATAGAACTATTATTTCAAACATAATTTGACTTCCTTTACAGGTACAGAACTAGATATTTCAAACATAATTTGACTTCCTTTACAATTATGGAACTGTAATTTCAAACTATACACTATGTATAGAACAAAATGTTTCACACATTAAATTGACTTACTTTCCAAGTAAAGAACTATTTATTTTCAAACATTTGACTTCCTTTACAAGTATAGAACTAGATATAACAAACATGTGACTTCTTTTACAAGTATAGTGCAAAATATTTCAAGCAATTGATTTCCTCTACAGTTATATCTAAATATTTCAGATAATTGCCTTCCTTTACTTATTAAATATGGACCAAAATATTTCAAACAATTGACTTCCTTTACAATAGGGAACTAGATATTTCAAGCATTTGACTTGCTTTACCTGTATAGAATTAAATATTTCAAACATTTGACTTCTTTTTGCGAATTAAATATGGACAAAATATTTCAAACAAATCACTTCCTTTCCACGTATAGAACTATACTAGGCGTCAGAGTTAACGCAACACTTTTTGAAGTACTCCTAGAAAGTTATATAACATGGGATCAGTAAATTAACGCAATAATGATAAAAATGAATTATTTCTCTTTATTTTGATACCAGATTTATTGTGCATTAACCTCATTACAACGCATTTATTACCGTTAGAAAAAAAGGTCGAAAATGCGTACTACAAAAATCACCCGCTAGTGACGGAAAGTACGCTTCGGTTAAAATCAATCATTACTCCTAAGTTTTATACTCTCATAGAAAAATAAATGTTACCAATTTGAAAATGACGTAATAAGGGACATATTAGAGCATCGCCACAAAATGTCTCGAATGTAATGGTTCTAATCAAGGAACGGTTGAAGATAGACAAGGTAAGGGTGTTAGAAGCAAAACATTCCAAGAGGATGATGAGCAGATGAAGAACCGCCTGATAAGCAACCCATTTCAACTTACCATCGAACTTGCCAGGGATTTTAACATTTCAATGAGCACTATCCGTGAACGATTAAATGCTGGTTGTCTGATCTGTGCAAAATTGTATGTTACGGGAAGATAGAGCAAAGATTGATCTGGGCTAACAGATACCAATCTTGGTACCTCCCTCAATGGTCATCTGTTCTTTTCACGGACGAAAGTTGGTTTTTCTACTGTCACATGCCGATTGCCAACGAAAGATATTATGGCGTTAAAGACGACGAAGGTTCGATATTGCAAAGATTGATCGCATTATGCAATGGTGGAGGAAGTTTGATAGCATGGATTGGAATGTGTGCAGACGCTAAGACGGAACTGCTTATCATCGAGGGCAACTTGAAGGTGGATAACATTTGAGACGTCGCGCTGTCCCATTCTTTTTCCCCAACACCATGCGCAGCTCAAAACATACCTATATGACAATGCCCGTCCACATTCGGCTCGCATCACCCAACCATTTCTTCAAAGTCAACGATTTGATGTAATGGGATGGACTTGTCTGAGTCCTGACTTGAACGACATAGAGTATGCATGTGATATGCTGGGACTATACGGAATGGCATTCTTAATCTGAACAATTTGACAACAACCTTTGCTGAAGAGTGGAGGGCAATATCCCAAGTGGACTTTCGTAACCTTGCATGGTCGATGATAAGGAGAGTGCAAGCGTGTGTTGCTTCAAAAGGTGACCATACACGTTATAAGGAACCTGAAACACCTTTAAATGTGAGTAATCAATTTGTGTAGTCGCCATTTTGGGGTTTGCCACGTTTACCCTCATTAAAAGTGCTTTATATCAATTAAATCGCTTAATGTCGTACACACCATCGAATTCCTCATTTGCTCATCTTTCCAATGATGTGTAATAAGTTTACAACGAAAGAACATCCTAAGTCACAGACCACGTTAAAAAGTGATGGGTTAATCCTGGCGCCTAGTATAGATATTTCAAACATATGACTTCCTTTGCAAATTAAATGTACCAAACTATTTCAAGCAATTGTCTTCCTTTTCAAGTATAGAACTAGACATTTGAATCATTTGACTTATTTCACAAATCAAAATGGACCAAACTATTTCAAGCAATTGTCTTCGTTTTCATGTAAAGAACTAGACATTTGAATCATTTGACTTATTTCACAAATCAAATTGGACCAAACTATTTCAAGCAATTGTCTTCCTTTTCAAGTATAGAACTAGACATTTGAATCATTTGACTTATTTCACAAA
>JAOYNN010275505.1:0-10282 GCA_025770095.1 Goniobranchus kuniei
CATTTCACCTTTATCACAAGAAACAAGAATATCATTCATGATCTTAAGTAAAGCAGTCTCTGTACTGTGGCATTCGCGGTAAGCAGACTGATATGGTTCCAAAAGATTGTTTGTTAGCAAATGTTCCTTAAGCTGCTTGAGGACAACTTTTTCCAAGATGTGGGACACAAATGCAAGATTAGAAACTGGTCTGAAATTTTTAAGGTTTTCTGGGTCCAGGTTGTACTTCTTAAGAAGATGATTGACGAGCAGATTTAAAGCAATCGGGAACGATACCAGAATCAAGCGATTATACCAGTGATAATTTGTGCAACATTGTCAAGACAGGACTGTAACATTTTGGTAGGTATGGGGTCCAGGGGACACGTTTTAGGAGGCGATGACAAAATGATTTCCTTCACTTTAGAAATACTTATCTTCATGAACAAACAATTTTGTATCCGGTGGTGTATTCTGTATAGATGACACTTTTGGCAGACAGTCTTTATCGCAGTCATCCCTAATTCTATTGATTTTGTGTGCAAAGAATTGGCCAAAAAAATTTGTTGGTAGTGGAGTTGTTGAAGATTTTCCTTTTAATTCGTTGGTGATGTTAAAGAGACCTTTGGTGGTTCTACATTCCGTTATCTTTGCATTGAGATACTCGCTCCTTTCAGAAGCAGCTAATTCGTTGAACTCTTTTTACCTGCCTTTGGTAAATTTCTCGATGGATTGTGAGACGAGTTTTAGACCATTTCCTCTCTGCTGCGCGCCGACGACTTTTTGCCTCTTTCACCTTTTCTGTCAACCAGGGAGCAGACCATCTCTCCGTCACTACTTTCATTCTCAGTGGGGCGTGTTTATCTAGAGCATCAAGTAGCGAGGTGTAAAAGTCCGCTAAGCATTGATGGGATGGATGTTTTGATAGAGACATTTTAAGGGTGTTGTTAAATGTGTCGATGTCGATGGCTTTAATGTTTCTGTTGATGATTGTTTTCTTTTCATTGGATGGTTTGGGTCTAGTTATGGAAAAACTGATCACCAAGTGATATGATTTAAGTGGATGGTCAGAGATGATTTTATCTACAGTTTCCAAATCTGTGATGGCAGATGAATCGGTCACAACCCAATCTAAGATATGCCCCAATGAATTAGTGGGTTTGTCAGTTATTGTTCAATGAGATGATGGTTGAATAAGGATCTCATGGATTCAGCATAGGTATTGCTTGCTGAATCGTACTGAATGTTGAAATCACCAAGGATAAAGAAATTTCTGTTTGTATTTATGGTGTGACTATCCATTAGGTCAGCCGTTTCTTGTATGAATTGTTTATGGGTGATGTTGTTTTTCGATGATGGAGGATGATATAGACATACAAAAGAGGTGTTAAACACGGTGACGTGCAAGTGCTCGAATGATGAAAAATCTGTTTCATTATCATTTATTTTCAGTTTGATGTTCTGCTTATAGATGACACAGATACCACCTCCACGTCTATCGCCTCTTGGTCGAGAGAAAATTTTAAAGCCTGGTGGTGTTATTTCCTTTATGATAACGTCGTCATAAAGAAAGATGGTAAATCATTTTACCACTAGCTAGTATTCACAACACGATGATCAAAGACATTAGTACATGACTGCACCTTTTTCCTTTAATTAAAGATAGTCAAACATAAACTCAAACAAGCACATGTCCACGAATCATGACACATGAAGCGGAGCATTGCTGGTTGAGTCATAAAAAGGAAACAGAGGTCCGCATTACCGTGACTAGAGTGTAATTTGGTAGTCAATTTGGCTTGATTAAATAACATATTAAGGTATTCTCTTACTTATGTATGAAAACTTCTTGCATTCCAAGTGATCTGGCAATAGCACAAGCGTGTTGTCCACCAGCTCCTCCAAAACATGCCAGGATGTGTTTGGATGTGTCATAACCTTTAGCCTGGTCAAATTTTAAAAAAAGAAATCTCTGATGAATTCTTACCTAAAAGAAGGACAAATCTAGACCTTGTAACTTGAGATGTAAACATACTTTGCAAAGCTTACAGAGAAAAAAAAAAGTAGTTCTTTTGAGACAAATTGGCTCATTGGACCGGACTTTATCCTGGTTTCTGTAGTATGAAGCGGACATGAAAGACTTTATCCATCATTCTCTGAATAGGATGCAGACCTGTAAACAGCCTATGACAAAATTGTCTGAAACACACACACACACCCCCCCACCCCCAACCCAACTGGCGTAGTAGACATGACCAAAAAGTACACACATTACATAAAGATATGTAGCCTACTGTTACAAATATTAATTAATTATGAAATTACCCTATATGATGAAGTAATTTTATACAACTGCTCAGGACAAGAAGCCTTAGAGCTAGTTTTATTCAAATTCCAGAATAGGCACTCTAAAAATGTCAAATATTATTAATTTTTGCTATCAAACAAGCGGGAAGAGAATGGGCAAATATCTACTTATATATTTTTTCTCTTTTTTAAAAACCTCATCTTGACAATCCCAGAGATCTATCTGGATTCTAGATCTAGACTCTAACTAGAACTCAGAGTTATAACTAGATTCAGCTCTATATCAAAACTAGGGAAGTCGGGGGTGGGAATAAAATCCGGGGAAGAATGTAATGAAGAATTACACACCTGCTTAAAGCAAATTTTGATGTAGCCCTACAATTGTTGAAATGTCAAACGTGTAGTAGATTTATAATAGTAGAGCTAGTCAATACTAATGTGCCTCGGCCTAAACCGAAACTACTCGGCCTAGGCTAGATCGAAACTAGCTGAGAAACTTTATTTTCGGTGGCTCCAAAAACGTTTCATGTTTTCCCGCACTGAAATTAATCTATCGTTGTCGCCAACTTCCGACTCTCTTCAGCAATTTACAGAGAATTATAGAAGTCAGCAGAAGAAAGTCTGAACAAGGCTAACCAAGATAGTTTGTGACGTAAGTATGCGAAGACATTTTAGTGAAACCTATGCAACACACATCCTGCATGTTGGTTGTGTGACGGTGAGCTAAAATGTCGTCCAGACACCCTAGTGATGAAAGCAGCGTGTGGAGCAGCAGCACACCACACAACTTCGCCTAGCGAGTGGGGGCTGATGGCTGAGCGTGGGTGTGGATTCGTCTAGCCTATAATATGCCTAAAGGCCTAATAATACATGTAATAATAAGATAGACAGGCTGTAGGCTGAAATCGGAGAAATCGTCGTCGGTTTGCATTTTTTGTTTGTTGGGTTTTGATGCTGTTTGTCTTTTTTTTTTTTTTATTTACTGGCAGACGAAGTGTAGATTGGCGGAAATCTGACAATTGGCTACTAATTTACAGGGCTGAGGATGCTTGTCTACTGCAGAGTACTTTTCAAGCCAAAGCTGTACTCATTTTCATCTGGGTCGAGTACAGGGGTAAATTTTCCTGCATATGGAAAAAACAAAAGAGAATGGAACCGGCTGCCTTTCGGTCGGCAGGCCAACACTCTACCACAGAGCTACAGTGGCCAGGGTTCAAAGAAAAACATTTCACAAATTAATTCCTCTACAGAAAATGGATGTTAAAATTAATCCTTACCAAAACTTTCCTGCCAAGTGAATGGGCAAAAAAAAAAGCTTAAGTCTCCTTCACTTAATCATAACTTAAACGTGAAAACTGTTTACATCAATAAAATGTAAGCATTTTTCATCAGTCCCGACAATCATGAAACAAACTCATTTTAACCTATTTTGAGCAAGGCAGAAAAACATGTGTTTTTTTTAACTCACTGTCTTTGGTTAGGTATACTTGAGAATTTCTTATAAGTCCTTTATTTAATAACCAAATCCATTAAAAACCACAGCAAAATAAAGGAATCGATGTCAAGTTTTCAAAAATTGTAAAAAATGTCAAAACATGAGTTAGGCATTCATTGAATGAACGTGATGAAATGACATCATTTTGAAAGTTGGACAAACTTGGTAACTTAGGGTAGGAGAAATGGAATGAGAAAAGAGTGTTTTTAGAAATCACGTTATTGCAGCATACCTGTGTTAATGCCCTGATAGGCCTACACATAGTTTCATTAGCAACACGGATGAACCCTAGACCAATTTCCTCTTTTGTCATGGGTTCAAACTTGTTCTGGTCTCCTGCTTGAATTAACAGGAAATCATTCACCTTTGAAATGAGAAAATGTTCATGTTGCTTAAGTTGTGATATCCTCAATATGCACAATTAAAAAGACAAGACAAATTTCATTTAAAGTTCCTCAAAATAGCAATTATGAAAGTACTATTTAGGTAAAATTGTAAATAAATCAGACCAATAGGATGATATCCAAAACAACCATCTTTAAGTCATGTTTTGATAAAACAGAAATGATCAGTTTGCAATCAATTTTCATCTATCTCACAAATTTAATCCATGAAAGGCTTGACCCATTAACCGGATGTGCCATCCAGATGTGCCATCCATTGTTCATCAGTCAGCTGCTGAGGTTTGATTGACACCACATTGAGAGCAAACATGTTTGTAGGGATAGCATAACTTTGATGCTCAATAGTAAAGCCGGTATCCAGTGCAGGGACTAAATATAATGTGTAAATCCATTGGCTATTATTTATATCATATCAAATTTCACTTCTGGGTCAATTACCATTTGAGGAACAATAACATTTTCCATTCACAAGTTCAGGCTTACCGTCTTCCAAAGTGTCGTAAATATAATATGCTACGGGCCTTCTCAGGTTGCAGAATTTGCACATGTTATATTTAATGCAAGCACTTCTGTCGGTGGCTAAGTGGTGATCGCATCTTGGCATGAGTCGAGCGTCAAAAGACATTCACCATGGTCAGCACAGGCATGAGTGGCCTCGTTAGTTGGGGCCTTGCTAGTGTGCAGGCAGGCTCATAAATGCAAGTCATCGACATTGTGTCTTTGGGTAAGGGACTTTACTTTGCTTACCTCACTTGACTCAGGTGTGTGAATGAGTACCTGGCCATTAAGACAGCGTTGTCTCTGTCTGTATTCGTGCCTGACAGGTTGCACGTCTTATTCTAAATGTTCTATGTTGTTGTTGATCAGGGGAGTGAAATATCATTGTAAAGCGATGTGAGCATGTCTGTACAGTGGAATGTACACTATATAAATGCCATCTTTACTTTTTTATGTCGGTTAAGACATTTTCTAAACACTACATCAAATGCCTGGTTTTCTGGAGAAATAGTGCTGGTATGGGAAAAGTTTATTTTCAAGATTTTTTCTGTTCCCACTTCCTATGGTGAAGGTTTTTAGGCTAGTCCTATCAGAGAAAGAAATTTGTTTGTTTATTTGGTGCTTTGCCAATGCATTCGATACCTGTGATAAAAATATGTGATATAATATTGTGATATATTCTAATACTTTTTGTTTGTTTGACCAAACCTTTTATGTATGATATTTATACAAATCTTTAAATTGGTGGCATACTTTTATACATATCACTATACATTTTTATACAAGCACATGTCTATTTACACTTCCTTTACATTTAGTCGAATTTTTTTTTAAAATTAATTAATTGATTTATTTATGTGTTGTTGTTTTTTCTTCGATATCTGTGACAATAATATGTGATGTGATATTATGATATAGTCTAAAATTCATTGTTTATCTTGACCAACCTTTTATGTATGAGATGTATACAAATCTTTAAATTAGTGGTAGACTTTTATCCATATAACTACACATTTTTATATAATCCCATGTCTATCTACACTCCCTTTATATTTTTTTTTTTTTAAATATTTGAATTGGAGCAATTTGTCACAACAATAATTTCCCCATGGGGATCAGTAAAGCATTTGTAATATTGTAAATATTTGTAATATTGTAATTATTTGTAATATTGTAATATTGTTTTAGGGCTCTGTGGAACTGCAAAGGTCATCTCAGTACCCATGGAAAAAGTAAGACGACAGGTTAGTTTAAAGTAAGACAACAGAAGCAGTAGAAGAAATTTTCAGATGTGGAAAAGTTGCCAAAAAAACCTTAAACAGGTATTTAAAATAAACTACAGAAATAATAGATAAGATTACTTAAAAAGGAGAGATGATTACAGAGAAAAAAAAGATATCATCTCTCCAAAAACCATACCAAATTAACAATGGCCATAGAGCACTAACATGTGTACATGATACCCACCCAGGATTTTCTATCACCCTTTGTTTTCAAATTTCCTCAGTTCATCTCGATAGCAAGTGACCCTGATGGTATTTTTAAGACATGTCATGGGGAATAGCCACCAAATACTGTCTCCTTCCCTCCCCCAACAAAACTTTCCCCTCTGAGGACACAGAATAGAGCCTGACAGAGGAAGACAGTTGAGAGACGAAGCTTTCATTTAACCCCTTACTCCTCTCTTACGAGATGCATGGCAAGTACAAAGAGCAGTTGAAGACAACCGGAACCAATAATTGGAGGAGGTGGCTGTATCAGGGAAGTATCTGGTTTAACATCTAAACCTTGTCTAAACATTATGCAGATTCCAAGTAAATCAGGTAACCTATAGAAGTAACCCCTAGTCACGATAAGCCAAAAGAATTAGTAGACTCACCTCAGTTGTTAACTTATTGAAGGCATCAAGAGTTGCTTTCTTGTCCAATGGCTGATTTTCTTTCTCACCAAAAATGTGTGGAAAATAATCCGGCAGAAGTCGTCCTAAGCACAGATTGGCATCTGTGATTGTCAGTGGGCCACCTGTAAACATTTTCAAACAATTTTTTTTTTTTAAATCCGAATGTAAAAGTAGTCAATAGTAAAGAATACATAGTCTTATTAAAAGAGACTATAATCAAACAAGTAACAAAATTCAAATATCTTAGCTACTTAATAACATCAGATGGCAGATGCACTAGCAAAATAAGAAAAAGAATAGCAATGGCCACAAATTAATTTTTAAAAATGAGGCCAATTTTAACCAACAGAAATATAACAACGACCATTAAAATCAGAGTATTAAAAACATATGTGTGGTCAGTATTATCATATGGATGTGAATGCTGGACTCTATACAAAGAAACATTGAGGAAATTAGAAGCAGCAGAGATATGGTTTATAAGAATGATGAGAATTTCATGGGTGGAAAAAAAAATCTAATTAATCAATACTAAAAGAGGCAAATGTAGAGAGACCACTGATCAAAACTATAAAGAAGAGACAACTACAGTTTCTGGGACACATTTGCCGCCATAGGGGTCTAGAATATTTATCTATCACTGGGAAGATCGATGGGAAATGTAGCAAAGGTAGACAGAGAATTACATATATTGATGGTCTCAAAGCTATATCAACAGACAGCAGTGGCAATAATCTCCTGAGATTAGCTGATAACAGATTTGAGTGGAGAGCCATGATTGCCAATGGCTGTTCCAGACAAGGCCCGTACAGAATAAGAAGATCTAACAAAAAATGGGATTTTTTGTCTTGTCTATTTTGTTAAAGTTCTTTTTCTTTAGAAACATAAAAAGTTTTGTGTGGCTGTGGGGTCAAGGCGTTCAACTTGTAACCACCAGGTTCTGAGTTTGAATTTGGGCCATACTATGGCACAGAAAGGCTGTTTACACACATTTTTCTCACCACATTCAGGTGTTATCGAGTACCCGACCATGAGGATCTTGTCAGTATTGTAGAGCAAGTGCGCCTGTAAAATGGCTACATTTCTGTGTACTCCACATGGAGGTGAGAAGGTATTTGGTTGGAAAAAAGACTGGCAGGGAACACTTGTGTAGCATTTTGAGCACATAGTGGATGTAGCGCTATATAAAAGCTCACACATTTTTTTTTTGGTGTTACTATCTGTTCTACCAAGGTTCAGAATGGATGGCTACCTACACACATTTCTCCCCAGATGCTATTATACGTTTATGGAACAATATGCCACTCTGTCAAATGTAGAAGTAACTTGGATATCTTTAAAAATGCTGCAATTTCAACTATTCTCAGACACCGAGAAAAGTGTTTCATTTACAAATCATGTATTCACTTGGTGTCACTTTTTTCCTGAAGTCAATTCCTTTCTAAGGATCAGAGCCATGGAGAGCAATCAATGCCTTGCAAAGACTACAGGCCTTGACTTATGGATGTTTGGGAAGAATAACATGCATCCACTGGCCATATAGGGAACCTACATAAGAGGATGCAGCTACTGACATTAGAACAACAGTTTAAAAAGAGACGGATGGGACACAAATTACAGTCAAAGAAACCACCTTGAAACATCTCAAACAGTTGTCTGAGAAGGAACCCCTTAGTGCAAAGTGGAAAAGGATGTCCAAAAAGAACGTGAAGTGAGGAAGAAGATGCAGAGAAATATATAGAGGATGCTAGTGTTTTTTTTCCTGGTGACTGGATAATGTAGTGTTCCTTTGTAAATGGTTTGTGCTCCTCTGGTGGAAGTTTTGAAGAAAAGAAGAAGATCAGGTGATAAATTTTGTTCCCAGGAAGGGAAATGTAATTTTGAACACTTTATGTGTGTCATTCAAGCTGTCTGTGACATGGGATTGGAAAAACATTTCAAAAGGGACTTAGTAATCCACTTATATCAACATGCTTTAGGAAGTGGATATGTTGTCAATATATTAAAACATTGATAAATAAAAATACCTAGTTTAAGAGAACAAAATAGGGAAGGTGAGTGGAAGATGAAAGGTAAAAAAAGTGAAGGCCGAGGGGTGGTGTGGGCAGTGCAAGAAAATTCATATGTGTGAGACACACTATTGTACTACGGTTTAATGTTCAGATCTTGTACTTGACCAATAAGTAGAGTAGTAGAGTAGCTTGACCTCGTGTGTTGAAAACATTTTTTTCTCAATTATGTTCATGGGTACACATAGGGAGCATATTGATAAAATGGAGTAAGCCAAAAATTTGATATAAGGGAAATTGTTAAGTAAAGATATTGAAGGTAGAATTTGGTAACTGGAACAGAGGTTGATATGTGAACATGCCGATAAAGCAACTGAAGGTATAAGTGCATTATACTGAGCAAAATGAAAAAAGCGCCTATCTTTTCTGTGATAAAATCCATATTACTTTACTCATAGGGATGTTTAATATAACAGAAAGAAAAGAGAGGCAGCTCTTTGATTTGAATTAAATCACTTTGAAAATATGAAACATTTTTTAGAATACAATCAAAATTTTTTCAAGAATACGTTACATAAGATAAGAATGATCTTTTAACATTGTTTTTCTTTAAATTTCAGGACTTTTCATCAAATATGGCAATGTCTGATCATTTATTGATGACTCTCATCCACTGAATTTATTTAGGAGACAGTGGCATTAATGGACTTGCATTTTTAAGCCAAGACACCCAACAGGATTGCAGAATTACCTCAGAAATGGACTTCTTTCTATGGCCCATTAAAACTAATGGGTATTTTTTTTCAAAGAGGTAGATCAGATTCCAAATTGATCTTGATTCTGAACATTTTAGTTATGTTGATGTTTGGAAATGCTCTGAATGGATGCAACATGTTATAAGAAAACATGATTTTGGTAAGGAAGATTAGTTGAATCCACAATAAAGATCTAGATTCCAAAGTGATCTTGATTCTGAACATTTTGATTACATTGACATTTGAAAATGCTCTCAATGGATTAAAAATGTTCTAAGAAAATATGATTTTGAAAAGAAAGTGGAGTCCACAATGCAGATCTAGATTCTTTAAGGACACCCTTTGGAATTCGTTTTAAATCTCTTTGAACATAGAATGGATCAGGCTCAATCCAAAGAGATAGATTCTTATATTATAAATGTGACCAAGCCTACAAATGCCAATCACAATGTACATTTTTTCCACATAAACTTATTAAATGAAATTAGACAGCTCATAAATACTATCGGTTTGATTCTTATTATTTACTAGAAGGAAGGATAAGGTGTTGTTTCCAACATAAATACTCTCTTTCATCACGTTGACCCCATTCTCGGAACATTCACTCAACATGAATACTTCTACACATATCGAATTATACTTATTCACAGAGTATATAATATACAAGCGCATATACATATTTTTGTACATTTATGTACGACTACATACACCTAAAGGCCCGCACATAAATGCACATGCGTGCACAAACATCGCCTAAACAGACATACACACACACACACACACACACACACACATGTAATAGGAATAAGGCGTTGAGATCTGCTTGAAAACTTAATTTGGTTTGAAAGGGGATGGGATATATCTTTCCTTATGGACAAAATTTTCTTTTGACTGTTTTGGACCAGGAGAAGATCAAAATCAGGGAAAGATGCTGT
>JAOYNN010275616.1:0-10282 GCA_025770095.1 Goniobranchus kuniei
CTCTCTCTCTCTCTCTCTCTCTCTCTCTCTCTCTCTCTCTCTCTCTCTCTCTCTCTCCCTCTCTCTCTCTCTCTTTTGTGGGTGTCGGTGGCTAAATGGTGATCACTTCTCAGCACGAGTTGAGAGTCAAGAGGCATTCACCATGGTCAGTACCTCGCTACAGTGAGGTCATGCTCATAACCGCAAGTCATCGGCATTATGTCCTTGGGTAACTCACTTTACTTCACTTACCTCACTCGACTCAGGTGTGAATGATACCTGGCTGTTAAGACAGCGCTGCCTCTATCCGAAAAGTGTATTCGCGCCGAACAAGCTGCAAGTCTTGTTCTTAATGTTCTGTGTTGCTGTTGGTCAGAGGAGTCAAATGTCATTGTAAAGCGCCGTGAGCATGGCCACGCCGTGGAAAGTGTGCTATATAAATGCCATCTTTTTCTCATTTAATAATTCACAGCTAAAACTCACATAAATAAGCACAAACACTATACTCTCTTGCAACTTTAAAAAATTGACAAAGATGGTAAGAAAGAATTTTTAAAATTTTTATTACGACAGACATTGCATACACACTGACGAAAAGGAGACAATTCATCAAAGTTCAACCATATGAACTGAATCATCAATCATAAAGAAATGAATTTGACATAGAAAAAGTATAAAACGTACAGCATCAATTCATTGAATTAAAAATTAAATGACAGCAATAGGCACTCAAGTCTGGCAGAAGTTTGAATAAGAGCTAGTTTTGCGAACAAGATTTATTAAGTAATCGTTAAGAAAAATAAACCCAAACAAAAACTGAACACTTTTTCACATACCTTTCATTACTTAGATGACATTTATATACTTAAAATGGCATAATAGTTGATAGTTTATTCACATATACACTAATTCCTAAGGGTTACAGCCAGTCTTGCTTGAGAAAAATGTGCAGATAGACTCAATATCAACCTGAATACACAAACGGTTTAGTCATGGCATTTAGAATGGACAATATTGTCGATTTTCCTTCTCGAAGACAAATTCTTACCATAAGATTACAATTAATTATGGGGTCTGATACCCTATTACCCTACAACTGCACCAATCATTTCATCTTTCAAATGAAGATTTGGTCAGGATGTGATAAACAAAATGGCAGCCTTTAAAATTCTTTCAGTCAAAGCAGATTAATTGTAAAAGTTTGCATTTACAGCAAGAAATTGCTTCCTTCTGTGTTTCCACATGAATTTCTACTGTAATCTTCTTCTGTGTTTCCCATAAATTTCCATTGTTATCTTCTGCTGTGTTTCCAAGTAAATTTCTATTATAATCTTCTTCTGAGCTTCCACAATAAAACTCTTGTAATTTTATTGTTTCCTAATACATTTCTGTCAAAATCCTCTGTGTTTCTAGGTAAATTTCTTTTGCAATATTCTTCCGTGTTTCCAAGTAAATTTGTATTGTCATCTTCTGGGTTTCCAATTAAATTTCTGTCATAATCTTCTTCTGTGTTTCCAAGTAAATTAATGTTGTCATCTTCTGTTTCCAAGTAAATTTCTATTGTAATCTACATCTGTGTTTCCAAGAAAATTTCTTTGGCAATCTTCCTTTTCATGTAGGGTTGCCAAAGCAGATTGCTTGCCTTCATTTCATCATGTCCATAGCATTGTCTTTAATCTGACCAATTTCCTCCATACCTTCCCTTATTACCAGTGCATACATCAACCTTGTCTTCGGTCTATCCCTCTTCATCTTCAATGGGAGGTCCAATCTTGACAATCTCTGCCTATATGGTCTCTGTCCTTTCTTGAGCATGGCAAAATTTATCACTTGTATGTATCTGTTTTTCCAATGTTTGAAAACCTTTTTCAAATGGTTGCTTTCAGACAAAATTACAACTGGTTATTTCAACATATTTCATCTTTCGGAAAACAAAAAATCTGCTGAAAAAAATCTGCTTTTCAACTAGTTCATGGAGATCAATACTGTATAGAGTAGATGCAAGATAAAAGTCCTGTATTTTGTGTGTGCTTTTTTAATAATGGCTGATAACAATGGACTGCAATTAAAATGTGAGATGAAAATATGGGAAGAAAGAAATGGATGTGCTACAACAGTCAAATAATCATATGACAAAGATTAAGAAATAAGGCACAAAAGCCTATGCCACTTATCTTACGGTCTAAATTGAGACTGAACTCTATTATTTTCACACAAAGAAGAGTACATAATTTACTGCAAAAAGGTGTTTATCTTAGGCTGTCTTGGTTGCAGTTTTTTTTTCTTTTTTTTTTTTTCATCTGCAATTTCACATTTTTATAGGATTTAGCAAATTCTATCATGACATTTTGCATAACTTGAGCAGAGAAGAACACAAGAATGAGAAGGAATTGTTGCTGGTTTGAATAAAAAATAATAAAGTTTCAGTATATAGAAATTGAAATAATTTTTTGAGCATTAAAATGAGCAGAGTTTTCTAATAAATGATTGTTGAAGATGTTTTCCATTAATTCTTCATAATCACAAAAATATATATTAAATGAGGCAAATGCCAATCCACTTTCAATGAAATTCAACATTTTCCACTCAAGGTTTTCAAAAGAATTGAACAGACAACCAATTGAATGTTTCTATCATAAAAAAATTAAATTCATCCTAGTTTTTATGTTCTTTGAATTTAATTTCAACAATATTAACATTTAGGACCTTAAGCATGTCAGTAAATGGTCAAATTGTAGGTCCCAAGTATGTGACTGTGACAACCATTTCACTTCGTATTCAATAAGAAATCTGAAAGTGAAAAACATTCAACTTGAAATTCTAAAGGATGAAACTGATTCTGAGCTTTTCCTCTTAATTTTTTCGCAACTTCTTACTTCTGCACATTAAAATGTAAACAAGGCAAATCACTAAATATGAAAAAATAAATGTATTCCACCTACAATCCCATTACAAAATCTGCTGATAAAATTTTTTGACCAGGAATTGGAGACAAACATGAGCAAGTTTCAGATGCAGACTACTCAGTCTGGATAATTTTCATGACTACATTTTCAAAGGAATGCAATTTCATAGGCATAAACGTAGCTGCCAATAAGAAACTTGGACCATCTTCATGTTGTAAGGAATAATTTTCTTTCAGCCTTGAAACAATTCTCCCTAAATATACAAATGACAAATTCAACCAAGAAATAAAATTGTCAACTCTATATACAGAAATTTACATTCAAATTGCTTGCATCTTCTTGCATTATCAAAGGAAAAAAATTAGAATGAGGAGATTATCGTTAAATGAGGAAAAAGATCAAAATCGTTTGACTTGTGAGTATCATGAGAAAAATTTGCTTCAGACAAAATGGAGGGGGAGGGAAGATGGGATGGAGGAAGGGGATAAGGAGGCAAGGAGGGGGATGGAGAGAAACACAGAGAGAGAAAGAGAGAGGGAAAGAGAGAGGGAAAGAGAGGTTGGGAGTACGAGAGAGAGAGAGAGAGAGAGAGAGAGAGAGAGAGAGAGAGAGAGAGAGAGAGGGAAAGGGAAAGAGAGACAGACAGACAGACAGACAGACAGACAGACAGACAGACAGACAGACAGACAGACCGATAGACAGATGAACAAACAGACAGATGGCCAAACAGACAGACATACAGAGAGAAAGTGTGTGTGTGTTTGTGTGTGATTCTGACAAAGTTGAAACAGTAAGTTTACGCATCCAAGTTTCAACAATACTTGGAAATAAACTATATCTCAATTTTCTTTAGGATAGATGGACCTTATTAAATTTTCTGTTCTGGATTTTTTAATGGACAAAAAAACACCAAACCCCCAAAAACCACCAAAAACCAAAAAAAAAAAAAACAACCCAAAAAACAGCCCCAAAAACCAACAACAGAACCACTACATTTTTCTTCAAATAAATTACTTCACTGATATATCAATGCACCAAATTTCACATTGATAAACATTGTGTCTTCTCTATGCAATGGAAGGAATTTAAATTTCAATTGACTACCATAAAATTTTCTCTTTCAAAGAATTCTTTCAGTGATATATGTATTTATCTACAAGGTAACTTCATTTTGATATAAGAGCATTATAACATATTGTTCAGTATAGTAATGAAGAAGTTTATAACACAGGTTGGTATAATTTAACAAAATAAGATAAGTTGCTGACTTGTTTTCAAAATATATAATGAAAATGCAAATGACAAGATTATAACTTTCCATCTACATCAGGCAGCCATCTTCAGTTTACCAGTATTACATTGTTTTCTTGACCATTGTCGTCTGCTTGAATTGGCTGGGGAAATTTAAAAGAAAAAAAAATGAAAAGATTATGTGATCGTACAAATTTTATCAAAGAAGAAATAGACAAAAATACATTCAGGGGTATCAAGATCTGGAATTTAATATGATATTTCTACATTGTCTCAATTTGAAGAAAAGAATCAGAATTTTGTTTGATTATCATAAAGTTGCAATTTTAAAGACATTACTTACTGATACCTTTTAGTCAGTGTCACAAATAACTCTCAAACTTTCCAAATGTTACTTACGGGAATCAATATAATCTTTTTTCGATGTTGCCCTTAAGATGGAAAATTTTAGACTTATGGGAAATGTATCACTTGCTGAAGTCATCTAAATGTGTTAGATAACATGTTGCTATTTTTAAAACTAAAAATAGATCGTTAACATGATAGATGTATCTGTAGGTTTACACGACATATATAACATATATAACAAGCTTACCCTCACAATACATTTTAAATAATTCGTAATGCAGAATATGAATTTTCATAATACCTGTATGATCTTTACTGTGATTTAATGAAAATTTTGTGAAGAAAAAGGTGACCAGATTTGCAAGCATATTTCAAACTGGCCCAGATATTAACTCATGAAAATTAGATATGGTGCTTTTTGTGGTTGCAAAAACAGGGAAATCAAAGATGAGGGAGACAAAAATCCTAATAAGACCAAAAGTCAAGGAAATCTTAATCTCAGGAAAACAGACAATTACATTGTAGCATAGATACAACATCAAATTTAATATGCTATCAAAATTAGACAAAATACTACTAAATCCAGCTCTAGGGAACAAACAAAATAAGAAGAGGTCCAACTCAATACTTTCCACAGGAAACTATAGATAGTCCTCAAGGTATAATATCCAACTAAAATCAAAATTCAATTTTTGTACACACCACTTAGCATCACGGCGTCTGTTCCACCATTTTGCCATGACATTAACCGTAGTGTGACCGTTTGGCAAAGGGAACCACCATGATAGGTCTTTTTGAAGTTAATTAGATGTATGTTGTGATGTATTACATGTCTTTACCTTCCCCAATCATCGAACGAACTGACGTGAGGTGTGTTGAATTATTTGCTCCATTTTGCTCAGTTGCTGATAGATAGCTAGGCATGACTAATGGTATGTAGCAATAATTATAAGCATATTTATTGTGTATTTGGTATGTTGTTAAAAATTCCTTTGCAAAAGTCTCTTTCTTTGTTTCTTGTCTCTATTAACCAATCTCATGCTACCACTTTGTTGACAATCACTTCCCCCTTCAAGTCCCCCAACCGTCTCATCAGAGTGAAACGTGTTTAGCTCATGTAAGAGTAGGCTCATAGAAGCGCTCTTACCACTCCAGCCTTGTCTTTCCTTATCCCCTGTTGCATAAGATGAGATAAGACTCAGAGGCTGTGGTTGGATTAAATCTTTGGTTTGCAAGATGTGTGAAATGGTTGTCCCATCTAACATGGAACTGTCCAGTTTGAGTGCCCTATTCCTTTGTCTGAACGCCTATATACGATAAGACCGTGAGACTGAAACAGAATGGCAACATACCCAACATAAACCAGTGTATCATCACGATTGTATTGGTTAAGTCACTCGATAGAACTCTGCTTGTTTCATTTAGATCTACTTCCCAGTTTGGATTGTGACGCTAAGTGAAGCCCCATGATGCTATCAAGTAAGTTTTATATAGCGAAAATTCTGTCACAGCCGTTGGGCGTTCCCTTAACCGAAATGTGACGCTATCCTCTGTGACGCTAAGTGGCGGCGACTGTATAATGTATCAAAAACCAAGAGGAATTTATTTGCACATATACTGAGCCAAGATAAAAACAGCACTCAATGACCATTGTTTTTCAGACCAGGTCTACAAAAGAGAAAGGTAAATAGCACATGAAGAGGATGGCTAGGAAGCGAATTAATAGCTCTTAAGATCTGGACAGTAAGATGTCTGTGGAGGGAACTAATTGACAATATCTTGGAAGCAGCCAAGGCAGAGGAGTTGGATGACCCCTGGGCAGAATGGCTTTAGGTCAAGAAGTCATATGATATACTACCTTGAATATATGAGAGGCAATAGTAATGAACTATACAATTACTTACCAAATTTTTATTCACTACCCATTGCTCATCCACAATAAATTTGTAAAGGTACTCGCCCACTGGCAGATCAACCTCTCCTGTGAAGATATCACCACTGTCAAGGGAAAAACAATGAACAATTCATTCAGCATTTCGTCTTTCATTGCAATGGATGACACTTTTTGATGTAGCTTACATATTATTGTGTTTATTCCTGAAGGAGGGCTTAATTCAATAAGAATGTTCCTTGTTGAACTCCTTGCAAAAGAAAGATCTGATGCACCAACAAAAGCTGATAAAGAGACTTCTGGCATACAGGGCCATATTATATTTCAATTCATTTTTTACCTAAGCTCATACACCTAAATGGGAAAATTTCCGCTGTTCCAGGGAATGTAGGCCCACTGGGTTTGGCGTGCATTTTGCAATAAACCATGTAATTTTTTCATTTGCCAGGTTCTAGTCTGTTTTGTTTAGCTTTGTTTCTACATAATTTTTTTTTTTTTTTTTTTTATTCAACCACTGTCCTCTGGACCTGAAACCTGTTAGGTGTGTATCTATATTCCTTGTATTTCAGCTATGTGAAGGGGAAAACAAATGTTATGACACTATGTCTTGCTGTGCTCCTTACAAAGTGAAGAAAAAATTTCCAATCCTTTGTCAAGCATCAAAAAGTCATTGAACAGATGTTTGATCCAATTATATTTCAAGACTGATCTATGCTCAGAATTTGGCATGGGCTTCAATGTCAACTTGCTGGCATTCATGTGTCCTATAATGCATTTCTGGTTTTCAGTGGCTCAGCTTAGAAATTACATCAACCCAACCTTCAGCTTGAACTTCTTTACTTTACATCAGCTTACTGCTGTTTCAACTGGTGGAAATTTATAACTTTAGGGATACTCAAAGAACGTAAGACAAGACGAAACATATAACATTTCAGACCAATGTCCTTCATCCCGTATGGCCTGCGGATAACCAGGTCCTCTGTTTTATTCATTTTTAATTTTTTAAAAATATGTTTCATTTTTTCGTATTCATAATCAAAGTAGCATTTTTGTGTACTTTTGAGAGTTTCTGCTGCAGTTTGCTGAGTGCTTAACTGGGAATCCAAAATTTGGTTTTTGTCAAAATCATCTATTTATTGCAATGTCTTTCATCAATGCTTACATTTTGAAAATTTGCCTTCTGCCTTGACATAATGAAGCCTTGGGCATTGCTTGACTGTTGCACATCACTTAATAAAGCAACAAAGAATAGCCCACGAGCCCCCATGAAGCTAAATCTACTGAGTTCAGAACAAAAAACCCTGTATAAAGCAATCTCACATTTGAGCAGTTTTATAACAATTTCAGCATACCTTTCACCTTATTTTAATTTGATGGTTTTAAATGTTTGCATCTAAAATTAAAATATGGATTTAAAATTTGATCAAGACCATTCTATTACATAGAGGGTACCTAGCAAATTAATTACTTCAGTAAGTGCATTTGAAAACTAACACTATTTGTACTGACTTGATTCAGAAAAAAAAAAATCACCCTCAAAAGCCTAGTTTATGTAACAAAAGAATGTTTGAAACAGGAACATAAATGTTGATCGTCAACAAATTAATTCCATGTGAGCGTGGGGAAATATAAAAAACAAACTTTAGTTGTATGCCAGAGGTTGACTGTGGGGAGATAAAACTACACAGTAAGAAACAAATCCAAAATGAAATACATAAAGGAGATTTTTCAGTATTCAAGATAAAAGGAAATAAGTTATCCTCAAAAGAATACCTACTTTTTTGACAATGCAATCTTTTCTTGCCAGCTGTTGAAAGTGCCGCTAACCATCACTGATTCACCTCCATCTTCCCACTTGAATTCTGTTCTCACAGTTGAAGGAGCAGTCTTCTGTAAAATAATTCAGATGAACATTACATTGATTCACAATCAACTCCATTTTTATAATTTCTTAAATGTAATTACTGAGCAACCAAAATACACAACTACAAACTTTGAATCATCAAGTTTTTGACAAATTACTCTAATGTGCACTGAGCACATAATGAACTAAAAATCTGTCCCTTTAAAAAGTTGTAAAAAGAAATTCTACTGAAGGGGTCTCTTATTTCCTGGCTCAATCTGTCTCCCATCGATATGAAAACCGTATGAAGTTTACATTGGGCGAGTCAAAATATTGCCTGTACCTTGAGACGCTATTGTGGGAAAAGGAAGAAGTCTATCAATGATAATCAACCTGAATTTTCATTCATTTATAACGTATACTAAAATTTCATTGCAAAGCATTACTTCAAACATAAGCTATTGCAATTTAGCAATATTGTGTCAAAAATTCAATATTGAGCTGAGGAGATGGCCCATGAGCAGAAAACGCATCTCGAATTTTACCTTTGATCCACGATATAATAACTCGTGATAATATACCCGGATAGGCTCTTGCTCTTGATATTTAGTAAATTGATCATAATTGCATCTAGTTCAACATTCCATGGGTCTCGATTTGGATCTAGCAGATGAAAGCGCCACTTCTCGTAAGTTTTGTTGCAGCCAATTAATGTAATCAGTTAAAAACATAATTAAAGGTTGAATTGAAGTTAATGTAGTTTATGTGCTTTAGGTTTTACCAACTTATAGCAGAATTTTTACTTTGTTGCAGTGCACAATAAAGACATCAGATTTAGATCTTGATCTAGAAATAGTTTAGAACACCCAGATGGTGTTCAGTACCTCAGACAAAGCTGTTCTTGAGGCTCTGAATGTGGAAAAACGTTGTAGGGGAAGTTGAATTGCTAAGGAATTTCTAAGTAAAAAATGGAAAGAACAAAGCATTAATTCATTAATTCTAAAAAGCCATTTCTTCAAAGAAGCTCATGGTTTTAATCAGTGTATCACGGACCAGTAAACCTGACATTCACATCATCAATAATAAAATGAATGCTGATGGATTCATCAACTTTCTAAGAGAAAAAGCGATTCTGGATTGCAAGTGTTTGTACAAAAGAAAAATTTTTTCTTAGCAACAGGATGGAGCAACATCACACACGAGCCATGCCACTCAAGACCATATCCCTTCGAATCGCTTAAAAAAATGTACATTTTACCAAAAAGAAAGAGTGGCCACTGCAGTCCCCCGACTTAAAATCCCATGAACTATTTTGTTTTAAATCCCTAAAGAAAAGGTGTCCACTGCAGTCCCCCGACTTAAAATCCCATGAACTATTTTGTTTTAAATCCCTAAAGAAAAGGTGTGTTCTTGGGAGTACAACACTTTTTGCAGAGAAAATGCTGAAAAGAAACAAACTGCTGAATTCTGGGAACAAAATTATTTCTGACAGACATTAGAAACGCTATATCATCATCCTCAGGAAAAAAAGACTTCACTAAGTAATCCAGGAAACCATGTTCTAATCGAGCATTTGGCCCATCGAACTGAAGAAACTTTTCCTCCTAAGATCCTGATATCACTGTTTTTAAGATCCTGATATCACTGTTTTTAAGATCCTGATATCACTGTTTTTAAGATCCTGATACCACTCTTTTTAAGATACAGACATGACTCATTTTAAGATCATGATATCACTCTTTTTAAGATCCTGATATCACTCTTTTTAACATCCTGATATCACTGTTTTTAAGATCTTGATATCACTCTTTTTAAGATCCTGATATCACTCTTTTTAACATCCTGATATCACTGTTTTTAAGATCATGATATCACTCTTTTTAAGATCCTGATATCACTCTTTTTAACATCCTGTTATCACTGTTTTTAAGATCTTGATATCACTCTTTTTAAGATACAGACATCACTCGTTTTAAAATCATAATATCACTCTTTTTAAGATCCTGATATCACTTTTTAAGGTCCTGATATCACTTTTTAAGATACAGACATCACTCTTTTTAA
>JAOYNN010275727.1:0-10281 GCA_025770095.1 Goniobranchus kuniei
CTCCCTCACACACACTCTCTCTCTCTCTCTCTCTCTCTCTCTCTCTCTCTCTCTCTCTCTCCCCCTCCCTCCCCTTCCCAGAATTGAATAAAACAATACCAAAAACAAGTAGTAAAAACAAGCAAACCAAAAATTATGTTTCTTTCCCTGTGGTTTGAAAGACAGCTGAATTACGTTTATGATTTATGACTTTCAATACAGAAAATGAGGGCAACATACATTTTATCATGTCGTCAATGCTAACATTCATTTATTATATAATTTTATGATATATATTCACTCGTGAAAAGAAGTTTGTGTGCACAAATTTTTTTAAAAAGTGGACAATAGATGCATTGCAAGTCAAAAGATAGCCCCCAAGAACTCTTCTGTCAAAATGATAGTCAGTCTTGTACTCAAAGGATGTTTAGCCATAGTGACTATCTCTGTAATAACTTAGAAGGGGTGGAGGGGATTGCTAGGAGAGCTATGTAGGCATATTTCAGTGGCTATTCCCCATTCCTGTGCAGTCACAAAGGGCAGAAGAAAATCCTGGATGGTTGTCGCGTACAGATTTTGGTTTTGATGGCCATTGTTAATTAGGTATGGGTTTTTTTTTTGTCTGCAAATCGTCTCTCCACAAAGTTTTTGATTGTTTAATAATGTTGCATATCGTTGTCCCCTTGCACTTTTTGCGTGTGGGGTTTTTCACAAATTTACTGGAGAGCAAAAGAAAAAAAAAAAATCTTTCCTCAAAGTTGGTCATTTCATTTCAGATTTTTGTACACACTTTGGCAGCACAGAACCTGCGCACATTTGTGAGACAACTGTATATGCATTTTGATTTCTGTCAGATGATTTAAAAATGGCTTGTGTAGCAAAAGACAGACACCACCAACAGACGCTATAAAACTTTACATAGAAATAGATGAAAACCCAAAAATTGCCAATTTTTCACTTACACAAAAAGTGCACTGGCAAGGCAATATGTATGTTGGTTATTTGAAATGCCTGTTTCACTCTTTGGCAACTTCTTTTTCCTCACCTGAAAATCTTTTCGACCCCTTTTGTTCTGTGTCTTGTGTTTGACTAGCCTTTCATCTTACTTTTTGCCATGGGCGCTGAGATGACCTTTCTTGTTAGTCCAAAAGAGCTGTGAAACACCAAATAATACAAAGGATGTTAAATCCTGGAAGGTTTCCGTTGTGACAAAGGTCAACGTTAAAAGTAGACGAATAGCCTTTGGCTAATTTCAAGGACCATTTCACTGACTAATGTAAGATGACCACATTGTGTAGGTGTGTTTTTGATAATGCACCTTATTGTTTCCTTCTCACATGAAAATCCAGACATGATCCCTGAAAGTTAGCTCTCTCAGAGTCATAAAAGGCCTCTTAGATTTTGAGTCTACGGAAAAAATGGTTGAATTTCCATTTTTGATTTTTAATATCCTTAATAAATTTGACTTTGACTTTTCTGTTCTCTTGTTCTTTTTCATATATTTATTTGTTTACAGGGTTCCCATGACCTCCTTATTTTCAAGGAGCTCCTTGAAACTTCCTTGAATTTGATTATGCCCAAAATCTCCTTTAAAACTCCTTGAATTTTGAATTTTGGCCTAAATCTCCTTGAATTCTCCTTGAATTTTATTTTGTCCAGAAAAAAATGTAAAGAAAAGATGCAAGACCGCGACAAATGCCCTTGAGTTCGGGAAAATCGGTGGCGAGGCAGGTGCGTTAAACCTCCTTGAATTCACCAAAATTCTCCTTGAAACCTCCTTGAAACCTCCTTGAATTTCAAGGAAGCACAGCTGCATGAACCCTGTGTTTATGTATTTATTTATTTATATCTATTTACCCAGGAATGGCTATCAATTTTTTTGTTTTTCTGAGTGTTTCATTTTGGTAAAGGTAATTCTAAATTCATGTTAAATGTATAACACACAAAGATCATCATGACTGTAATTTAATTTTCAAGAGGACTCTTAAAAATCTTAAAATTAGTTTAAAGAGTCATAGGGACTCATATTTTGAGTCTAGGGAATACACTGGTGGTTGTAAGTGAAAGCTGTGACACTATCCAAGTTTTGGATGTAAGTTGTAAGCTAGCCTCGGAGACGTATGTTACGTGGAGGTTAATTAAGAACTCAAAACTTTCGATGTGCATTGCCTGATATCACCACATGTGTGTTCCGGGTCCCCCACTGAGAGCATGTAGAATAGCCCCATCCATGACGTAGAAGATGATTCAGAGTCGAGTGAGACCTGCTCTCCTCTGTTCCATCTTCTGTCAGGCTATTCCCAATTTTTGTGGGTTGCATGACTTGAAAATACCATCGGGGTCGCTTGCTTCCTAAATGAATTAAGTGCTTCTTTTCTCGGAGGGCGGTAGAAAATCCTGGGTGGTTATCATAGTGCACAGTTTGGGGCTTGGTGGCCTTTGCTAATTAGTTACATTTTTTAGAGAGATTATTTTGTGTGTGTTTGTGTGTGTAAATCATCTCTCTATTTAGTCTGCGTATTGTCCTTAGTAATGATTATTTTAAATGCTTGTTTTCCACATTTGTAGCAACTTCTTTTCCTCATCTAAACATCTTTTCTACTACTTCTTTTCTCTCCCTTACTTTAAACCTGCTTCTTGTCTTATTTCACATGACCAAGTAGAGTCAATTAGAGCCTCAAAACATCACATAAACAACCAAACCTGGAGATTTTTTTTTTTAACCTGAATGGCCGAGTTGGCGTAAGGAACTGGATTTCTGGATATGATAATAATCGCCCAGAATCAGATTCCCAGTAGCAATTTTAATTAACAAACATGTATTTAATTTCCACATATTTGCCCCTTGACCAAAAGTGTGAATTGGCGTATGGATTAAAATTAAATGTGCGATGGGTCCAGGGTAACTTTATGTTGAACTGCCTCCAACTGAAATTGTAAACTGAGAACTTTCTAGTTCTTGTCTGTATTCCCAGGCGAAGATGAATTGGAGAGAGAAGTTAACCTGACATTTAGATGTGTAATCTAACACTTTATTTTTGATTTGTGTGGACAGTTTTGGTTTTGTATTGATGACAACCTAATGCTGAATCTTGATTTTATTTCATTTACTTTAAACTCACCTTTGACTTGTGTCATAACTTGTGCTTGTGTGTATGTGTGTGTGTATGTGTGTTTAATTTGTAAATTATGGATTATAACCATGATCGCTTTCTCTCTGGGCAGGTTTATTGGATCGGTTTTTAATGTCTCTTATGATCTCTTTTATACATTAAGTCTTAGGTTGATGTGTTTGTGACCTGGATGTGAATGAGGAAAGTGAGCAGGTTCACTCACAGTGCCTTTCATTTGTATCATCATCATCATCTTCGCCAGCATTTTAACATCATCATCATATTTATTATGACTTCTCTCTAACAAATAATAATCAGTAAAGATTGCATTCTAACGTAATATTGCAACATTTTATCAATGATTTGCGCATTGAATGGCATTTTGGTTTTGTGTGTGTTGTATTTTCCTCATGTCAACTGATCACTTCACTTTGTGAGCCTCAAGACTTTGTCCACTGTACATTTATCATATCTGACAGTAACTTTATTTATAATACATACATCAAATCAGTGATACACATTATAACCCCTCTGACATCTCCTCTCAGTTGCCATTGTAATGTGACCAGCGAAACAGTGCACTTTTATTAGATACATTGGATCAAATTTAGGCCCTGATATGAAATGCATGCTTTTAATAGGAAGGCTTTATAAATGACTGACAGTATCAAACATTTTTATTACACTTTTAGATGAATTGAACAACATGTTTGTAATTCTAGCACACTCTGTATTTTGATCACTGTCCAGAGATTAGTTCACTCAAGTCATATCAAGTAAAGAACTCTGTCAGACTTTAGTGTTTCAAAAGGGGCTTATTGTATTATACTTCGGCACCTCTCAGCCAATCTGTACACTGTTTACCTGTCAACGCCTATCCTAACCCTTCTTTTAAGTTTACTACTACTGCTGCGTCTCGCCTCCATTCTCAAGATCCCTTACTGATGATTAGTTCCTATTGTGTACGCTTGTTGGATGTTTTTTTCCTATTTCTGTTGCTTCACTAGTTGCATGAACTGTAGTGCATCATTTGATGATATCTTCAATCTGTGATGATGTTTGGCCAATACATGACTTCGAATGCCCTCTTTTTTTCTTTTTTTGTTTTTTCGATTACTTGATGGCTAGCATGTAATTTCAAAAGCATTTTTGGTCACTGTGCTTCTGGTATGACGATTTTCTCGCCTTTGAGATTGATGTCCTGGCATTCTGAGAGTTTGTCTCTACAGTTCCAGAAGACTTGGACGCTCTTAGGCGATTCTGTCTCTTGTCAGGCCAATTGTTTCTGATGATGTCCTTGAAGATCTGGAATTGGCAGTCCACTTTAGATGCTCTGACAATGTCTTTCATTTTTGCATCGCTGGCTGGCATGTATCTCAGAACTGAACGTATTTGTGCTTCTATGTCGGTTGGGTTATTGTATTCCTGGAATGTATTTTAACTGCAGTGTCGTGAGAGTGCATCTGCTACTGGCATATCTTTGCCTGGCACTTGCACCAATGCGAATGTGTATTTTTGTAATTGGAGAAGCATTCTCTGCAGACGAGGTGGAGCAGAGGCAAAAGGTTTTCTTAGAATGCTTCCCAATGTCTTGTGATCGCTCTGAAGATAGAAGTGTCTCTTGTAAAGATAATGATCAAAACTCTTTGCTCTAAACAGCACAGCAAACAGTCCTTTCTCGATTTGAGCGTAACGTTGCTCTGCCTCTGCCAAGGATTTGGATGCGAATGCTAACCTTTTGTTCTTTTGAGATTGCATTACACCGATTCTGTGCTTGAAGGCATCAACTTCGTTTGTTATGTCTTCCTGAAAATTAAAGTATGTTAGTGTTATGTCAGCAGATATAGTAGCTTTGATGTCTTCTAGTGCTGTGGTATGGTGGTTTTTCAATTGGAATAATATGTCCTGTTCCAACAAGGTATGCAAGGGTGCAGTCATTTCGTACCTGAGCAAATTTACGCCTCAGCTTGCGGTGGCCTGGTAGCTCAGTTGGTAGAGCGGCTGACTGCCATGCGAAGTGGCCAGAGTTCGAACCCAAGCCAGGCAGTGTTTTTTTTTCGGGGCCCCCTGTTCACCCAGCAATTTAAATAGGTAGCTAGGTCTTTGTAGATTTGGCGGAAGTAATGTCGGCGTGGAAAGCAATGGCAAACTACCACATTATGCCATATGCGAAGTATAATTAGGGCTCTACCCCTAATTCCCCTGTACTATTCAGTCGTGGGTTCAGTACTAACTTTACTTTACTTTACGTGATCATTCCGAGGATCATTTGTAGTTCCTTCTTGTCTTTTGGTGGTTGGATGCTTTCGGTGGCAACAAGCTTCTTGGCATCTGGTTTTATGCCGTCACATGTGATTATGCGTCCAAAGTAATTGATTTCTTTTGCCACAAAATCAAGCTTTTTGGGGTTATACGTGCACATTGTTTTCTTTGAGTCTATTGAGCTTTGCTTTCAGATTTTTGTTGTGTGTTGGCATGTCATTGCAAAATACTACAATGTCATGGCTGAGAACTATCTGTCTTGGTACACCTTGTAAAACATTACACATTTGCCGTTGAAATTGATCTTGGGCTGCGATGTTTCAGAATACCATTCGTAAAAATGTGTAATGACCGAAGGGCAAGTTAAAAGTTGTGTAGTGTGAAAAATCATTGTCTTCTTCTATTTACCAGTTTCCAGATTTTGCATCAAGCTTTGTGAAGTATTTAACTCCTGAGAGTTTAGATGTTACTTCTTTCAGTGTTGTTATTGTGCAGAATTGTGGTCAATATTTAAATTTAGATTTCTGGGTCAAGATAAATTCAAATCTTGTTCAATTGTGGTTTCTGTATCACACTGCGTGAATTGACCCAGTCTGTCGCCTCTGTCTTTTTTGCAGACCAGCAGACATCCTGGGACTTGTGAGGCCACATTGTGGGATTTTGCCAGCAAAATTGTGATGAAAAAAAACACAAAACTAACAAAACACCTCTTAATAGTGTTTATAGCATAAGGAAAACCCTATGTATCATAACACGTCATAATATGTTATTGACTTAAGTTCTTGGAACTGATCTAAAGTGAGATATTTCAATAATGATACCAAGAAATGCTTTTTTCTTTTCCGACAATGATTTCTCATTTCAAGAAAAGCAAAACAAACGCAAACAAACAACTTATCATATCTGTTCTATCACATTGAAAATTGTCACAATAAGTTGTATAAACCTTAATATAGTAAATACATAAGCTTTGTCCCATTACCATGTATAATAGGATGTTTGCTACATGACATCAATGTTAACAAATTATGAAGGGGAGCAATTATGTACATAAAATTTAACATCAAGTATATATATGTTATGTGTGTATGTTTTATGACAGCAGCGATCATCGTGTGATCAACAAAATGCATAATATTATGTCATAATTCATTACAAGAAAATGCAAGTTCTGAAAATTGCCATTGAAGAAATTCGACTTAAAACATCGCTGATAACATTTTTTTAACCTTTGATATATATTCTTTATAGTGTTCAGTGTGATTCTTCCACACCATTGAAAAAATTCTTTCACCATCAGCATTTGAGTGAGGAATTGATAACACAGCCTTGGACACTTTACATAGCAAGGGGAATTTTGTATTGTTTCCAAAGTTTTTAACTCACTGATGGCATGCCACTGCCAACCGACATCTTTCTTATCTGTGATGTTTTTATCCAGCTTTTCAAGCTTAAACTTTCCAAACTTACATACAAGGGCTCTTGTTCTTCAGCCCCAATTCCAAACTTGTCATTGAAATAACTCACACTATCCTCAGGACTATTGCACCTTTCTTGATGTTCAGTAATTGAGCATGTTTTAAAAGTTCATCGTCTGAGGGGAGCTTTCCTGTGATGTAGTTTAAAGATAAGCTATAAAGCTCCTCATATCTTTGACAAACTGATCTTTGGAGTTATATTTATCTTATTATCTGTCTTATGTGAAGACATATAAGTCCTTGCCTCGCTCCCAATTTTCAGTTGTTCCTGGGGAATCGATTTATCCTGATTCAGTGTTCAAAATGAAAAATGTCATTTTGAATAGCAGACGTCATCACAAACCTAACCAACAACTCTGGCTATGATTAACCATGTCATTTCTAGCTCCATATAAAATTAGAAAGTCTGCTTTGCAACATGCAATGAGCATTATACTGGCCCTTTTTCAGTGAGCATTAGATTTTGGTGTGACATGGGCTTCGAATCAGCTGTATAGTTCATCTTAATTCTTGGATTGTTCAATGGTGAGAGTCCACGTGTTAAAGATGTCTATCCCTTCTCCAATCCAAAGAAGTAAATATATATGTTGATTTTTCCTCTCCCGAGCTCTTTTTCAGCGGCCCAGAAAACATTGGCTTGGCATGCTGCCTTAACTTTTTCCATGACTCAAGTAGGTTATGGGAGTGTAAGCCCATTTGTGGGGTAGGAATGTTGGATTCCATGCCCGTTATATTAGACCAATTTAACTGTAAAATGCAATAAATTTAAATGATGAAGGATCTAAGAAAAATATACGAACCAACTGGTCTCCTGGAAGTAAGCGCTTTCACTCTGACACCATATTATACTGTTGGATTAGTTGGACAATAAGATGTTTACGATTCTTGCACAGTTTTTATGTTGATCACCATCAAGCAGGCATATACAATAGGAACATATCAGTAATGGATCTTGAGAATAGGTAGGGCATTAACCAGAAGAAGTAGTAATATTAGAAGAAAGGTTAAGATGGGCGTTGACAGGTAGAGAGTGTACAGATTAGCAGAGAGGTGCCAAAGTATAAGACAACATTTTCGTTCACAGATAAACTCCATTAGATATATATATTCTTTATAGTGTTTGGATTTTATGTGATGCTTCATAATCTACAGTCTACAGTGTTGTTGTTTAGTGATTATAGTTTTTAGTTTTACAGTCCATGCATGCTATGCTGGATGTAATTGTTTTAAGTTAATTTATGGTTGAGATACACGGAGAAAGCTGCTGAATATCTGCAGCTGCCAGATTTTTTCCTCTGACGTTGAAAGTGATGTGATCAGTGAGTGTGAGTGAATGAAGATTCTGTCTAAAGGATGTTGGATTGCATGGCATGTCTGACAGAGGCCTAGGTTACAACAGCATTTGATGGAGAGAGTGGCATGCTGTTCCATGAGATTATTTATACATAATCATAAATACATCATATGAAACAATGATCCCTGATTATAAATATCAATGCGCTGAAAGAACTGTTGTAAATTGGCAAAGCTGTGAAGAGTTGATGACACAAACTGTTTGTTTTGGGTGACAGTGATCCTACATCAAGGGCATTACTTTATTAATAATTGTTGACGCAGACAAGGGAAAGATTTTGGAGTTGTCTCTCTTGTCAGAACGTCTGCCTATTGCTTTTAAAACCTTTTATTTGTATTTTTTAAATAGAACACTTTGAATATATAAGTATAAGGTACAGGTGCCTTCATTGTGTAAAAATCTGTGTAATATGCTGTGTGATTGTTAACTCACGCTTTTGTTATTCTTATGACAAGTATTATTGTTATGTTTATTATTATTACTGTTATTTTTAGTATTCATGTTTTCCATGGCATCAAGTGACATGTAGCGTGCAGCTGCAACCCCACCTGTAAAAATCATTAAATCATTTAGGTAAACACGAACTTTGAGGATTTTAGAAAAAATCAAACTAAGACAAAAGTTGACAAAACAATTATTATATGTGGCACAAATTCACTTGAATTAAGACTACTTTTGTGTTTAGTGTTTACTACGATTGTCTGTCTCATAGGCAAAGTACGTGCAATGGTCCAAGAGGCCTCGCCTAGATCGTGACACAGGATAGGATTCGAGTGATGTGATTGGTTAGGAGGGACTGTTGTTGTTTCTTCAGTCCTGTTCTCATCATGGGGTGGGATGGAAGTTTTTGCTAAGTTTGCTTACGTATGCAAGATGGTTAACTCACCTTCGATGCAAGATGGTTAACTCACCTTCGATCCAATGTAGGATTGTGGCTGGTCAAGTCCCTGCTACAAGTAGTAGCTTACGAGAGGTGCGTGGGCGTGATTCCTGGACTAGAGATATTTGAGTGTGTGTGTGTACGGACTAAGGATGAGAGTGGTATGTATGTGTGAATGTGTGTGAGAGAGACCTGTTTTTATGCCACATAGCCATGCTGTAGACCTTGAAAAAGACATGTAGATGAAAATCAACTCCTCACTTTCATTGCCTAACATGCATATATATTTTGTTTGACCTGTGGGGCCCAGGTTTTGTAGTAGCTTTAACTTTATTGCTTTCAGCAATCTGTTCACAGACTGCTGAGATTTAACACATGGTAAGAAATTGACCCCTGCAAATAATGTAGCCTTATGGTATATTACATCGATTGTATAAGATTGAGGATGGAGTTATGAAGGATGTTAATTTAAACAATCTTTTTGTTTTTAAAGCCAATTTATGCTCTATTATGTTTGAAGACAAAGTGAAGATTGGACGCAAGCTTCCCTATCTACCAGCTGATTTTACACATGCACAATAACTGAGACTGTTCAAGATTGACATTTCAGTAAGATTGGCTTTAAATTGGGTTCTTAGTGGATTTTGGAGATGCAAATGGCAGATTTTCTTGCATCTCTAAGTGCTTTTATTATTATTATTATTATTATTATTATAAATTGAGCTAGCCCCTAAAAGTGCACAGGATAGTTCGGTATAACCATAGTACATAGAAAAATGAAATTTAGCGAAGAACTAGGAAATACAATTCAGATTTATTTTGTGCGACCGTTATTTTTATGATTGCAATAGTATTTTGGTTCTAAAACGTTAAAAAAAAAGTACTTTTACAGTCCTAAACACATGAACCAGGAAGCAAACCCTATGCTTTCCTGGGTCACATATCAATCACATACGCCCATGCATAGGCCTAAGCCTACTCTTCAGTAATGAAGTCAAAAATATGATACGCCTAAAGAAGGGGCTAAAAACTTAAGTAGGACCATAGGTATATGAAGAGTATTGAACTCTTCCAACATCTATGATATTTTGTTGTATTTTTGTTAACCCACTCCTGCTATTTATAGAATGAAGGCGCAACCGGCGACTCCGAAGGGGGAGTCCTGGTACTACTACTACTACTACTACTACTACTACTACTACTACTACTACTACT
>JAOYNN010275838.1:0-10281 GCA_025770095.1 Goniobranchus kuniei
AGGGGGGTGGGGGTGGGGGGTGGTATTGAGAATTCAAGAATTTCTTTTTGAAGGAAGAGGGAGAAAAAATATAGATGAAACAATTACACCACTAAACTGCTGACATACTTTAAAAAAAAACAAAACATTTTGAGAGGCTTTCAAGACATTTCAACCCAGGCATTCAATCAGAGGAAGAGGAAGATTGTGCAATACATTGCATGACATTCTGCAATGGTACGGTACTCTTTAGGCCTTAAAGTTCTCCATCAAGGAAAATGCAAACAGACTACACTGATTTCTGATTTCAAGGAACTCCGATAATGTTAATAGTAAAAGTCAAAACTGCTCGAGTCGATCTTGAGGGAGTCACAATAAAAATTTGACTTAAGTGAAAAGGTCAAATTAGCAGAGAGGTCAAGGGTTCAATTAGTGCCAGATAGGTCATGAGATGTATTTAGTGCTAGAAAAGTCTTGGGCAAATTTTTATGGGTGGGGTGGGGGAAAAGAGAGACCAGTCACGGATTGCAAGCAGAGTTTCAAGCATCACTAATCTGTTTATTTTCAGTACCATCTACTGAACACAATGTTGAGCCATGGTAAAACTTGTAATAAAAATGTAAGCTTACTTTCCCTCCCTTCAAACAACTGAATGATTCATCACAAAATGCAAATGTCTATGAAAATCAAGGTACAAATTTCCATTTCTGAAATTGAGAATCTGGTATAAAAGTTTGCTGAAATTGAGCTAAGCAATGGCAACTGTGTAAACTAATATTTCATTACTTTACAAAGACCTTTAAGTTAGATAATTTTGTTTTGACAAGGATCAGAACACATTGTGTAACAAATGTAAACTTACCTTTTTAAGGTTTAAAAAAAAAAAAGAAAAGAAAAAGAGACCTAACAAAAAAGATGAAAAGAAAGGAAATCATAATTTCTAGACTTTAAACAACAAATTACTGCAATATAAATATACCAAACCCAACAAATGCTTGATATTTTCACTTCAACTTATGATGAAATACTTCACTCAACTTTTATATTCAACTCCAAACACCTAGCACACATTGGGGACTGAGTTATAGGAAGCGAGAAACACACTGCTTTACATTGACGTAGTTCAATGTTTTCAGACACTGGCAAATGAAATATACATATAGCAAAAATGTCATTATAAGAGAGGCTATGAAGCTGGTCCATTGGAGGCTGAGGTCGTTTCTGACTCTCCCTCATGATCTGGCTGATTATCCTCTGGTTTCATAGCAGGGAAAAACAACACTTCCTGGAAGATATAAAAATTGCATGCAAAGTCTTTATGTGTCTGGCATGGGTGATATTACTACTAAGAACAGCTGTCTTCTATCCCTTAAATTCATAAAGATTTAAAAAACATTCAACAAATGTACAAAAAGTTTTACTTTTCTTTGATCCTGAAACAGTATTAGTTTTGCAGCAAAATCTAGTTCTATCTTTTGAAAATGATTACAAACAAGGTTCTAAGACATGGGAATGGTTTTGCTTCATGCAAGTTACATATGACTAGGTACCACACAGTGATTTTCCATATTGAATAAAATTTACTTTCTATTGATTACCAATATAGAATTCGCAAAAACAAGCATTCCAGTTTTTAACCCTTTAGTGGACAGGTCGACCAAACTCGGCTGCAATTTTTTCTCCCCTGAGCGCATAGGTTGGCCAAAGTCAGCCACCCGTAAAACCACTTTGAACTGTCAGCTCAGATGATTTCAACCATTGATTCCCACTTATGTTTCACTCCCTATTTTTATAGAAAACGTTCTACAACCGGTATTTAAATAGTTGTGATCTCAACCCAAGATATTCTGTGATGTTCTTACTATGTTTTGAGTTTCTTTTTTCTTTCTTTTTTTATCTTTTAGTTAACAAGTTTGTATCATTGTGATCATTTTTCATGAGCAGGCTGTTTTAAGGATTTAAAACTATTTCAGGGAACAAATTGGGAAAATAATTAAGACCAGTTTTGAATCATTTAAAAACAATACATATGTGCCATGTTTCCTTTGAAGAAAGGTTTAATTGTTCTCTCTTTGTTTCTATTTTTATAGAAAAGACTCACGCACCTCACATTTTCATAGAAAACTTTAAAAAAGGTTTAAAACATATAATAAATGAACTTGTTTGCACAATCAAATAGAATTACAATTCAAGAACATGTATGTAACTTTCCAAGTCAATATCTCAAATAATAATGAAGTTACAGGTAATTTATGAAACGACCCTCTAAATCGGCAAAACAGCGAGACAATATAACCACAGCGGGGAAGGTAAACCTTCAGCCGCGACTCTGCTGACTTGATTTTGACCATGAAGGATTAAATCATCAAAATCGGACAATAAATGAATAAGACATGAATTTTTAAGTTTATTTTGGACTAAGAACATTTTTTAGCGCTGTTGAATTGGACAAAAACAGCATTTTCAAGCTGATTAAATCAAAATAATAAGCTACATTTGAAGCATCTGTTTACAAAAACATATTGGCAGGAACCACTTACATAAATAAACCAAAGATTATAATCTAGTAATTCAAGTAATGCTATGATGTGCATGCAAAGACCAGTCAAATCTGTTTTGGACAGAATATTTCTGGCAAAAACTGCTCATTTGAGCATAAAATGGTGATTTTAATAAACCACAGAATATGTATTCAATGTCCACTAGCCCGAAAAATCCTATGATCTCTTTTGATTATATAATTGTACACACATAATTTTTTTCAAAGGACTTGGTTAGTAATTCACCACAATTGGAGACCTCAAACATGGTTCTCCGTTCAATTTTGCTAATTGGCACTAAAACTCTAGAAAAACTACTCAAAACAGCATAAAATTCTAATCTTTGCATTTAGAACACTGAAACTTCACATCCTGAGCAGACCTGTAAACAGCATTCATGGTCCATATCCCAAACATACATAGTTGATACGACCAAAACAGTACTCATGTAAAGTAAAAATAACCAATAAATCTAGATCTAGGAAGCTAGAACTAAATCTAGATTGTAGAAAGGCCTGGATCTAGATATCTAGATTGACTATTCTTTCACTATAATAGGCCTTGGCTAGGCCTATATATAAATATCTACATAGATTAGATCTTGGAAAGATTCTACATTATATATCTTGACAGTCACACAAATCTAGACTCTAGATATAGAATCTAAAGGTAATCAAGATCTTACGATCTAGATCTAGTCTAGAGTAGGCCTGGAAATGAATATTTAAGTAGATTACAACTTCCCTTTGGAGATAAAAAGATTGATCTCTAAATCACAACTAGAATCTAGCTCTAGATCTTGATTTTATACGAATCTAAATATATCTAGATCAATGAAGAATCTGAAATCTAGATTCCACAATTAAAATGTGTGAAATCTTGAATGTATCTAGGTCTTAGATCGAGTAGCGCAGTAGCATGGATCTTCAACGTCTCTGCCTGAACTGAAACTGAAACGACTCTCGCTGAAGGCTTATTCTGGTGGCTTCAAATATAATTCGTCTTTTTCCTCACAGAATTAATTTATCCCAGTAGCCCCTTTCCGACTTTCTTCAGCGGTTTACAAAGAAGTATAGCAGTTGGAAGAAGTAAGTCTGAATGGAGTCGATTAGAGAAGTTTGTGACATCAGTCTGTAAAATTAGCTAAGGCATTTTAGTACGTTTTGCACATCCTGTGTGATTAGTGGTGTGATGCCAGCCTCCCGTGAGGGTGATGAGAGCTGACCAACAAAACTACGCGTTGCCAGATGGAGCTGAGTGTGACTGCCTAGGCCTAGCTGAGCCGCTGACAAGGTTGGAGGTTGGAGCGTTGAGGCCTTAACCCGCCGGTACAAAATATGAATAGACAATGCGTTTAGCATACCATAAGGCAAAGGGAGCGGTAGTAGTAGTTTAAACCGGTATATTTAGACGTAAACTTGAGGGGGAGACCAAAAAATCATCTTCATTAGTGTAGATTTTTGTGTTTTTTTATTTAGGTTTGTGTTTTCTTTTTCTTTTTTCCTTTTTTTTAAATTTAACAACAAAGTCTTTATTGGCGGAAATCCAACGATTGGCTACGAATTTACAGGTTTGGTAAGGTAAAAGAAAGGTGACTCTTGTAATCACAAGAAATAGTTTTGTTACATCTCTTCTTCCCTTTTTTGAGCTAGTCTGTAGAAGCTCTCTTTAGCCTTCAATTTTTGTTTTTAACATGATTTATGTCATGGTCATTTAATGCGTCCTAAATAGTTTTGAATGTGCTGTTATGCCCTATTTTATTTGTTGACAACTTCTTCAATTCTGGGAATCTCCATCCCTCTCTGATCCTATCTTTCCACAATACTCAGATCTAAACATAACCTTTAGATATACAGATTCTTCTACAGTGATGCCAGTGGAGAATTATGAAAACAAACAAAATCAACCCACACAGATCATCTTTCTGCACCTTACCATACAAAGCCTTTAAGGAGGCAAGTGCCTAGATTTTTTGTGATTTTGGACAAAATTTTCAAAAAACATCTTTTGGCTTAACCTTTTCACATCGCACCACTCACAGCTCCGGTATTCCCACTGGTCGCTACCATTTCCCACTGGCTATCCCATGCATGCGCAGTATTTTAGGTCTTTAAAAAAAAAATCATCACTTCAAAATGATAACGGTTACATTGATAAATTTGGTATCATTGTAAAGCATATTAGTTAGAGAACACAAAAATACTATAGAATGACAGCAAAAAAATATTTTTGATGTTATCATAGCAACGAAAACAAGATGGCCTACTGAATTAAAAAAAAACAACAAACAAACATTTTTAGACATTTTCTCTTACCCCACAAACACAAAATCCAAATCTTGGGTACAAATATCCATAAAGTATCAAATAAAAAACATAAAACATTCACTGTATAGGCACATGAATTGATAATCCTCAATCTGAAGACAAATATATACACAGTTTCACTGTTCAAAAAATTCAAAAACTCGCATAGTCAACTTTTTGTGTGATAAATCTCAAAACAATCAATGCATAGCCCAACTTCACATTTTGGACACCAGGTTGTTGTCAATTTTCTTTTGTTCTTTCTTTCCACCGAAGATGCACCAGCTCTTTATACTTTTTCAGCACATATTTTGCATTGCCTCCGGCCTCTGCGTCCCTCTGCACCTTCACCGGATTTCGGAAATTCTTTTATAAAATGTCTTTCTTGAAGACGTGCTTGAGGCAATCCAACAGTACCTTCTTTATCACTGAATTCCAAATCTGTTTCAGTTTCAACTAGGCTTATGATGAGGTCCTTGCTGGAGGCAAGACCCTTTTACCATGCTGTTTTCGATGTTTGTTGAGCAAGATAGTAGTTTGAATGCTTACAAGTGTTAGCATATGAAAGACAGGTTTCTTCCAACATTTTTTAGACTTTCTCCTCATTGGAGAAAAGGAGATCAGTTGGTCAGAATGATCAACCCCAGACATGTTGCTGACATAGTCAATGACAGCAAGTGGCTTCAATTTTCTTTCAAAACCACCCACACCCACACATTGTTTCCCGAAGTTCAGGCTGGTGGAAGCTTGACAGTGTCACCACTTCCCCTTTGTCTGTCCACCTGTTGACCACCAGTTGACCCTTTCATCTATAATCAAAATCACCTGCTCACTGTCTCCTTTCAAACAAGTCCCCTGGCATGCCTACACGGCTCTTTCTACATGTCCCTACCATCATTGTCTTCTTCCCTTTTAGCAAATCCCAGAGTTCAGGGCAACAGTAGTAATTGTCGATGAGAAGTCTGTATCCCTGGTTCATCAGTGGCTCCAATAACCTCATAGTCACATCAACTGGCTTGTTGCTTATTCTCTTATCAGCACAATACATCTCCAGAGAATAAACATATCTGGATTTGCTTTCGCACATTTCATAAAGTTTGAACCCCCATTTAGTAGACATATTTTTCATGTAGATTTTGAATCGTGATCGAACTTTCAAAGGGACCATAGCCTCATCAATACAAACATCTCTGTCAGGTTCATAAAATGTTCTTTGAATTTTAGATTCAGATGAGTGATGAACGACCTGATCTTGTGGAGAGGATCATGGTTGGGCCGGTCATACGGTATGTATGTAGCATTGTTCTATACATGAAAAAAAGCAAGAATTGACAAAAAGCGTTCTCTTGGCATCACTTTGGCACAGAATGACGAATGTATGGCAGGATGTCTTGTCCAGTAATCATGTAATGTTGGCTTTTTCATGATGCCCATGTGTAAACAGATTGCAATAAATTTTCTCATCTCACAAAGAACATTGGTTTCCACTTTCTGAACCGATTCGGATTGCAAGCTGTTGAATGTTCTTGGTTCAGATGACATCCCTCCCATAGCTATTCGTTTTTATTTTCCAACTGTTAATGAGATCATGGATAATGATTAGCTTATATATATCAAAAGCCGAAGCATCATCTGGCAGTTGAACCTTGAGCTCTGGCGTCCCAGTAAACAGCGGGATGCATGGAAAACTGTTCGTATTCCGAACCCATTCATTTTCTACTTCGTCATCCTCGCTTTCTATAATATCTTCTTCATTATCTACTTCACCTGTCACTTCTTCTTCCTGCAATTCATCATCTATACTGGTCTCCACCCCATACATATCTTCTTCTTCATTGTTACTAATACTAGATCTAGATTCATTTGGTTCATCATAATCAACTGTCTGATTAGTTGATGCAGTACTGCTCTGACAAGTTGAATCTAGATCTAGATCTACTTCGAGATCGAAGGTGCTTTCAACAGCACTGCTAGACTCACTGCAGACAGCCTCATTGGTGAAGGCTAGATCCATGGATACTGGCACGTCATCAAACGAGTCAATATCACTATAATTGTCATCCTCCTCTTCCTTTCCTTTATCATCACGCTCATCCCCCGATCCTTCGGTGAAAATACTTTCAATGACTTCACGAGCAGTGAACCTCTTCTTGCGCTTATCAGCCATGGCGATTGTTTTGATTTCAAATGTAAAGCTAGACTTTAAACACAAACGTAGTAGCATCAATAATCAAACATTATGGAAACATTTTATTATTGTGACCATATGAACGATGTTTTAAAAGGTTGTAGATTATTATTTTATCAAGATAACGCGTACAAGTGCACAGGCAAATCATAGCTAGTGCCCCCATCATATCTAAAATAAGTATATTCAGTTTTTTTTTTTAAAATTAAATGAAGGGGCTTACACAAACCCTTGCTTTCAACATTTTAAAAAAATAAATCGACCACATAGGGAATCAAATCCCTAACAGTCAGATTGAAAGTCTGATCCTCTACCAACTAAGTGAACAAGGCCCTTGCTTAATTTTGTGAAATCAAAGAAGAGAGAGAGATAGAGTTTGAAAATGCAAACGGGAAGTTGGTACATGTTTATTCATTTCTTTTTAATAAATAACTTCAAGCATCAATGGATAGGAAAAATATCAACAATGTCCATTCGTAATTCACGGCTTTGCTAGACTGCTCCGTTTAGTTATTCTCCTCGCCCGTACTAGGCAACGCTAACCAAGTCAGCAGCCGCTCACGAGTCCATTGTCAGAGATGAACCTTTCTCAAGGCTTGTGGCCATTAATAATGGATTCAAATATCACTCTGTACCTCCCAAAGGTAACTACAATCAGCTAGTGTGCACATGAAGAACATCTTTTGAATTACCTCTCTCGATGAGCGTGGAAGAAAAGACAAAAAATTGCTTCATTTTCTCCTGGCACAGTTTTGACATACTTATTTTTGGTCCACTGTTTTCACCTAATGCATAATTTCTTAAAATCATAATTAAGTTGTTTAGCATACATTTCGTCGTGCCTGTGCACTTTTTGCGTAAGCGGTTTTTCACAGTTTTAAAGGAGAGCAAAAAATCTAAACATCTTTTCTCAAAGTCGCTCATTTCATTTCAAATTTTTGTGCACACTTTGGCAGCACAGAGCCTGCGCACTTTGTGCAGAGACATTTGCAAGACAACTGTATACACATTTTGATTTCCATCAGATAATGTAAAAACAGTTCGGTGTAGCTAAAAACAGACACCATCATCGGATGCACCATAAAGATTTACCTAAGAATAGAGGAAAAACCAAACATAGCCAATTTTTCACTTATGCAAAAAGGTGCACGGGCACGATTTTTTCTAAAACGTGCACCATAGTTGCCACCCAAGAATTTCAACAAAGGAGGAAAATAAGTGTACCTGCAGCAAAGTCACGATCAGCAAAACTTAGAGCTAAATACAAATGCCATATTGATAGCAGTGACAAACATAACAAAAGAGACACATATGATTTTTACTCTAGAATCAATTTCCCACGAGTTTCCTCCTCTTTCAATTACAACTCAACGAGCCATTTTAAAATCAACAGGTACAATTTAGGCCTAGGCCTAACGCTGTATCCTAAACTTTTCAATCTGGGATGGATAGATCTATATTTTCGGCCTAGAGATCTAGATCTGATACATCTAGAAAAACAATCATGGTGGTCGATCCCTGATAGAAATGAAATAAGCACAACCAGCGAGGCGGGTGTGATAGGCCTAAGGATCATGCGATTTATTTGGACCGCAACCAGTAAACTTAACATGAACAGAGTGTCGAACACCTGTGTCAATCACTTCCACTTCTTCAGCGGCATGATCTACCAGTTTTCCACTTTCGCCAGGCGACAACATTAGCGGACACCTTTGGGGTGGAATCGTGAAATAGCAGTGAAGTAGCAACCATAGTGCACAGATGATTCAGCAGTGAAGTAGCAACCATAGTGCACAGATGATTCATAAGACATCCATAAATGTACATACGAGAAAGGACTGAGAGAGCTCTAAAACTTTTCAAGATAGAACAGTTTAAGCATTGTGAAGCCAATGAAAATCGGCAATTCTACGTGCTCACATAACAATACATGCACACAGAATTCAACACACACACAAATACATTATAATATACACGGCTTGGATTCAGTATGAACTTTGATCATAAACCACTTATATCAACACATAGGATCTAGGGCTTTCTCAAAGATGACAGGGTAAGAATTGTATGCGAAAGAATTTTTTAATTACACGTTAATTAGAGAGATGTAAAAAAATTTTGTTTATCTACTCACACAATTCAAAAGTGCAATTCACAAAAACTACAAATGCTACAATTTTGAAATGTCAATGAGCCCAAGGAGTTGTGTAGGATGAGTGAAAGAAATGAAGAAATGAAAAGTTGGTGCAATAATTTGGATGTAGTAGTGTAGGGAAGAATTTATGCAATTTTCAGGCAATGCCATTGATCTGACAGCGGGTACCAAGAAATGCATGTGACGGCTAGTGACCCCAAGCAGGTAGCAGGGCGGAGTTGATTAATGGCCTTCAGCTGGCCTAAAAAAAAACCGGCAGTGATCTACAGTTAGAGTGAGACTGCGTGTATTTATTGGGTCTGAAATTGGACATTTCCAAAGTATCGTTTAGATCTAGACTAAGTAACAGATTTTTAGACGAAATTTCAAAGGTGAAGGGCATACTGTTAAGAGGAAAAATGACAGATGTAGTTGGCTGTTCTCAATCATTAATAAAGAAGAAAGTTGATATTTCCTCAAAAATTTGTCCTGATTTCCCCTACTAAACAAATCATCATCCTTTATGACACTCAGATAAGTTAGCATTGTAAAGGTTGGCAAGAATAAACGATGACAAAAAAGTTAGAGTACATGTTTGTTTTTTCAGAAAAATTCTACCACAGTCTTAAAGAACAGTTTATCACTAAATTCTACCTTTCTGACTTGCTTGTGCCACTGTGTACGACTGAGATGTTCAGCGACTGAATGCTGTCAATACCTGAAGAGTGGAAATGGCAAAATCAGCTTCTAGTTTCCTCATAAAAGATTGCAGTTTATTTATGTCCTATATAAAATCCTAATACCTGTTACCTGTTAGCATTGTCATATGCAACAGTAGTTGACAACTCTGATGTCTTGACAATCTGTTACCATCACTCTGTCTTCTGCAAGTCTGTAGGTCAATACCTTATTCACAACTGCCATCGATAAAACCAAATGTCTGCAGCATTTAGTCATCATTTTGTCTGATAGTCCACGCTTTGCTACCTTAGAAAGCGACAGGCCAGATGAGCATATCTAACATTTTGATTTTTAAAATCCATCTCTCAAATTTTCATAGAATGAGGGGAGGGAGGGAGAGAGAGAGAGAGAGAGAGAGAGAGAGAGAGAGAGAGAGAGAGAGAGAGAGAGAGA
>JAOYNN010275949.1:0-10280 GCA_025770095.1 Goniobranchus kuniei
TCGGTGTAAACAAATGCTTATCAATCATGAATTAACTGAGAGTTGGTCGGTGTAAGCAAACGCTTATCAATCATGAATTAACTGAGAGTTGGTCGGTGTAAACAAATGTTTATCAATCATGAATTAACTGAGAGTTGGTCGGTGTAAACAAACGCTTATCAATCATGAATTAATTGAGAGTTGGTCGGTGTAAGCAAATGCTTATCAATCATGAATTAACTGAGAGATGGTCGGTGTAAACAAATGCTTATCAATCATGAATTAACTGAGAGTTGGTCGGTGTAAGCAAACGCTTATCAATCATGAAAATGTAAATTTGTTTTCTTGTTATTTTTGCAATTTTTAAGGTTCATTTCTGTGTAATCCATTATTTGTCCTGTTTATTGTTCATACCTGGTTGTGATTTTCAGCGTTTTCACCTCGTTCTAGATATCTTTTGTAATGTCATTTCTGGTTACTTCTGCTTTTCTCTTCTTTTTTTGTTCATTTCCGGTCATTTCCGCTTTTTCCGCGTTTTACCGCCATTTCTGCTTTTTCCGCATTTTACCACTTTTCTGTTCTGCGCTTTCCCGCGACCCATCTTTGTCGCTCTTAATAAATAAAGCCGATTTAAAGTCAGTGCAAAACCTTTGATTTTCACTTTAAATTGCCACCGAATCAAGTATTTACTAGCACACTCAAAAAATACTCAACCTTTCTTAAATGGCATAAAATGAAGAAAGCTGCACTTGAATGTAGCACGGTTTGATTTTAAAATTATATTTAACCTGTATTCTTTTGGTCAGAAAATGCAAGCAACTCAGGTGTTTGTAGATTTCGACTGCTTTTTTACCACAAAGGAGACGAACTGTCTAGACTGTTTTCAGAAAAAGCTAATAAGTTTTTAATCCACGTAAATTGATTTTTCCAAACAGGGTAGAGCCCTTTTTTTAAGGACAACCTCAACTTTTGAGGGAAGGCTAAAAAATATTTGTTGGTTGCCCCATGTACAACAAGAAATTTCTTTAAAATCGAACACTGAGGGTGCAGCTTAAGTAATCGCCCTAAAAACTACATTTCTGGAATCCCAAAGAGATGCTCTTAAACATATCAAAAAATAGTTTTGGAGTTCAGCTTCCCTTTAACTGACTGTTGGTATAAGCAAACCCTTCTCAACCTCGAATTAACTCAGACTTGGTCGGTATAAGTGATCACTTATCAATCAGGAATCTAACTGAGAGTTGGTCGGTATAAGTGAATACTTATCAATCAAGAATTAACTGAGTTGGTCGGTGTGAGTCAACACTTATCAATCAGGATAAATTGTGAAATTGGAATCAGGCATAATCTATATAAAATGGATTGAAATTATTTGACACTGATTTTGAAACTGAGTAAGCTGAGAGTTAATTGGTTAGTATAAGCAAACCTTTATGAACCAGGAATTAACTGAGAGTTGGTTGGTATAAGAGTACAATTGACACTAATCATGCATTAAAGGAGCGCAGTACACTTACCAATCAGGAAATCACCATCTGAACTATATAAACACCTGTAAATAGAAACCCTCATTGTAAGATCAATACTTCTTATGATGAACATCTTTCTAAATTTAATATGCTGCTATCATTTTACTGGCATTAGATAAAAGAGCTTTTATGTTGAACAGGTCATTCCAGTTTATCAATGACATGTATGTTAAGAGTTTAAGACCACCAGTTTTACTTGTCATAGTTTTTGTAGCAGCACACTGTCCAACACCTAAATGTCAAACTAAATAAGTATTTGAAGGAAGATACAATTTTAACTTTGTGCGCTCTCATTTTTGCTAAACTGTTAAGTCTTGTTTAATCAAACTTGATGTTATGATGAATGGCTTATAGGTGTTGTGTTGTTTTCTCTGCACTTGCATTGTACTTGTAATCTTGTATTTTTTTTAAATTTTTTGTCAATGGTGAAGCTAAAAAAATAAATGCAGTATAATTCCAATACCAATGGAAGCTAATAAAGAAATAAATAAATTCAACTTGAACTGTACTTGTACACAGACATTTTAGATTGCTCTTAAACATAATATCAGGTAAAATGATATAAATATAATTATTTGAATTTTATATGTATAGCTATGATTCCTCTTTTTCTTTGCTCTCTTGCTGCTAACTTGGCTACATTTTCTGAGCCTCCCTCTTTCACCATTGGATTAAAATCCAAAACTTCATCAAGTTTTTTGGCTATTAATTTCTTGAAACCATTAAATATTTTTTTTTCTGCTTACTAGCTGTGATTTACCATCACAATAAACCACTCTTATTTGACCAATCACAGCAGTGTACTATTTGGGTTGTTTTATAAAATAATTAACTATAATATGTAAAAACATTAATAATTTAAAATTAATTTTATCTTAATTATGTAAAATAATATATCGTAAACAACTTTTCTAAAATATATTTTGTGATATAATGATTTTGCATTCCCCCTTTGTTTCAAAAAATGAACAATATACTGACAGTGTTTTGGTTGAGCGGGCAAGGGATCTCTTTAGTACTACACAAAGTAATGTATAAACATGAGTATTAGTGTATCAGCAAACTGTTGACTTTGCCATATTTTGTACTTATATAAATAACCTAATTTTGAGTTCAATTTGCTTGAGTTTGTTTACATAATTTATTTAGTTGCATGAGACAGTCCATGATAGGCAGAATTTGCTACAGTACTTTTACTTGTCTTTCATGGTTGCATTACAGGAGTACACATGAATGCAAACACCATGGCGTGACTTGGCATCTCCTGCCCCACAAACTGTGTTAAGTCCCTGAACACAAAATAAAATTTAAAGTTTTTATTGTCTGACTTTTTAAGTCACTATAACAATAGCTGGCATCACTTAGCTCTTAATTTCAATTTACAGCACAAACACATGCTTTGTTCTCTGTTCAACATTTTTTCAATTATACGACTCTCATCTCATCAGCTAATTAAATGAATCTTATCTTGCCAGCTAGTTAAACGATTCTTGTCTCATCAGATACTGTACAAAGATTTCATCTTGTCATCTGATAACTTCAAAAATAATGACTTTTTTAGTTGGTTAGGAATAATTATTCAAGCAGCTATAAACACACCTAAGTTAAATCTGCATGGAAAGTGTCAGCCACCAGCCAAGTTTACATGCAAAAGGAGGGAAATGACTGGAATTATTACACTAAATTGACTGTTCTGGTCAATGTAAACAGAACAATTTAAACAGAACAATTTAAACAGAACAATTTAAACAGAAGAGGGTGTGTCAATGACTGGTTAACACACACGTCTTACATACATGCACACAAAACCGATTCAGTCTCACTTTGAGTAAACTAATTTCGTACTGAATAATTGTTTATAAGACTGTTTGTATCGAAAGTAGAGGGCTCAATTGGGAGAATTTACCAACACTGCATTTGTCGTGTGATAAGTAATACTGAAAATCATCCCAAAATACCAAATCTAAACAAGATTAATTTTTAAAAAATAATACAATAAGCTGGCTAACAGTTTTACTGCAAATTAATAACAGTTAACATTTATTTTGCATTAAAATTGCTAACAAGCTAGCAATCAGTTTTCTGTGCCCCAGTTCAAGGTCTAGACACCACTGCGCCTGGAACTGTATAAAATAATATAACATGCTCTAATTAAAAATAAAACAAAGTTTAAAAGCATTCTCCTTCAATAAGGCAGTTTTAAATTTAGAGTTGTGCACTATGTCAAGAATACTCCTGGAGGGAGTTAATTCCATGAATTGATTGCCCAAGGAAAGAAACTATTTGCATACAGTATGCTTTGTGTAAATTTTGTAAGTTTTGTTCTACATTATGATGATTTGCATTAGACTACCCTTATAGCACAATTTGGATAAAATTGACTTTGTTCTTGAAAAGTAGCTGCTTTGAAAAGCATATTAAGTATATTAAAAAGTAAAGAGATAGGAAAGTTAGTAATTATGCTAGTTTTTATTACATGATTTTTGGTATCTTCATGTTGCCATTATCAAGTGAAAACTAGTTTTAACAAGGCTAGTGAAGTAAATATCATAAATTGATTGAAACGGCATTGAAATAGCTTGCAACAAAAGGTATGGTTATGTGGTTTGTATGATGCAAACTATATATAGGCTACACAGTATGACACCAACACGAATGCTGTGAAAAAAATAAACTACTAACTTCTAACATCTATAAGAATTTCAGAAACAAACATGATTTTACACCAATCAAAATCAGTAATAAGTTGGACTATTGATTTTTGAAACATTATTAATTAGAGAGATTACAAGTAACCCTCTCTAAATGTGCAAAGTGATTCAATTAAGGCTAAGCTCTTTACATATCAATACATTGTAAAATAGCTACATAATAATTTATGTGTAACAATACAGGTCTTCTGTTTCTATTCAATCCATTTATAATAGTTCTCTAATCACTTCTTAAACCTAGTTTTTATAATAGTGTTATGAGGACTGGACACCAAAACATCATGTAATAAAAACTAGCAAAGCACTCTCTTATCTCTATCCTTTTTAAATGACTTTGTACATATTCATTAATTATAATAATTATTACAATATCTGGAACTTCTATTGTGTTTTAATAAGTTGCACTCAAAAATCCTGTCAATATTAATTCACAAAACATATCAAGATAAGTGATTGACAAACCTTCGAACATTGCTCTCTCTTGGTGCAGTGAATGCACTACCAGACAGCTGTTCACCATATAGCCCATAGGGGCATCTTTGAGGGCTGTTCTGTTTTATAAATGAATCAATTCAGTTATCTATCACCTTTTAGTCTACATATAGCCACCTAATTTAACAGTAACCATCTATAAACAAGCATTGTTAATGCTGTGCTTGGTAGTTCTGCTGTATCAAAACGGCCGAAAAGCTTGTGCAAGATAACCATCTTAAAGAAGCAACATTTGCCGAGTTGGTGCAAAAAGTAATTTTAAAGAATTTTTGAATGTCTTCAAGTATCCACAATTACACCTGTGTTTCAGCTTTTTGGTGAACTAATCTGTGTCAACTGTATAACTATTTACATTAAAACTTATCAGGTCAGTTGACAAGGAGATGTTAGTAATACAGACACTGTTACAGTAAGTTTCGAAGATCTACTAAATTTAAAAATTGGGGTATTTAAAACTTTAATCACAGAAGTTTTTACTCAAACATTTTATTTTTCGGTGGTCATCGAATCCTGGGTGGCTGAGTTATCGATGCAACGAAATCTACAGCTGCACCATACAGTCAGATTAATGCTGAAGTATATGAACAATTCAAACTCATGCAGAGTAAAGACTACAATGGAGTCTCTTGTTGTCTTTAAGAATGGTAGAATGATGAAGGAGAAAGATAACAGTTCTTGAAGAGAGGATGAAAGCATTAGACCCAGAACAGAATGAAATGTATAAATTTCTTGGTCATGGAAAGAGTGAAAAAGGAGACTGGAAAAAGATTAGAACTATTGATACGGGCAAACCTAAATGATGTTAACCTTATGAAAGTGATTAATAGCAGGGTGCTTGCTAGTAGTCAGATATGTCATGAATGTACGTAACTTGGGGAAAGGAGATGTAGAAGATGTAGAGATGTAGAAGGGGATTGAAAAGTTTCAAGGAGGTTTACAACAAGATGAAAGTGAGGGTAGTGTGTTATATGGCAACATCAAACAATGAATGGAATAAAGTGTCATGGAGAAATGAGTACACGAAAAAAGCAAACATCATTGAAAAGAGAGGCAGAGGAAGTAATGGGGAAAATGAATGTACAGATTGAGTTTAATGATGGAGACATAACAATCAGAAACAAAATCTATGTGGATTGGAAGGTCGCATGGAGAAAGCTTAAGAATATCATAAGGCAGGGGGGAATGGCAAATTAAGAACAAATTTGAAAGTTTTATCGGAACACGTGTCGAAGAATTCTAGTTTACATTATCTATAGTAAGCTAATGGTGGATACCTATCTATGGATAAAATTAAATAATTCCAAAACCAAAACTATATTATTTACCCGCCACAAGATACCATTATTTAAAAACTACTTATAAGTTTTAAATTTAAAATAATATAAAAATAAATATCTTTATATATATCCAAATACAACATTAAATGTTCTTGTTTGCGAAAAGAAATGTTTGCAGATTAATTACGATAACCTAAAAATTTCTAAGGGGAATTCATTTTTGCCAAACTTTACGAGTGAGTGTACTTCACAAAGTTCGTGGAAAACGTTTCATAACGCTGAACAGCTGATAAAGTAACGAGTGGCAGTACGCTATTTTGCAGTACCTTGTCGTTTCATTCCTATGCAAGTTTTTACACAGTCGTTTTATTCCCACCCAGCCAAAGTCGCTTCGTTCCCACATCTCAAAACATGTTTATTGCGAAAATGTCTAGATAGATAAGTAATAATCCAACACGAAAATTTCTGTACAGGGAGATACGTACCTCTCCTCGAGGAAGAGCGTAAACCAGCGCTTCGGACTCAAAATGACTCCCAAATCCTGACATGTACTAAGTAACGTGAAAAACGCAAAGTATTAAAATCGTATCCTTAAAATCACTTCTCATTAATAACTAACGTAATAATTATTACGGAACAGTTCTAGGCTAAATAACTTTACCTTTGGTTCCTCGTCAGCCATTTTGGTGGTGGAAAACGTAAAATGTCACGCGGTGAACGCCGAGAAAGGCTACGTTTATTATGCGCTGTGATTGGTCAAATTTTGAATACACACCTCTTTAACGCCTTCTCGGCGAAACATTTCATATGTGAGCAACATGATTGGCTGCTTTTGTCTTGAAGCAAACAATCCGACTCGGTTCTGGAAGAGCGATAGGATAATTATTTTGGGGCCTGTTTACATGGAGGTGTATGGTGGCCTAGAACTGCCATAAGGAAAATTGCACATTTTTTTTATTTTTTTTTCTCTTTTTTTTATTTTCTGTAAAAAAATTGATTTTCTTTTACTTTTATCTTAAAATAGTTTGTTTTACTTTTTTTCTCAACTATATTTGTCATACTTTTGTTTTCATTATGTTTTTGATTTTTTTTACTAACAAAATTTTCAAATAAAAAATAAATACAAAATAATAATAAAACAATTTCAATTCAAACTAAAAATGAATTAATTTCATTTTGAAATAGAAAACTTAACAAAAATAAAGAAAAAAAAGAAAAAAAAATAAATAAAAAAAAGAGAAAAAAAATAAAAAAAAGAGAAAAAATGTGCAATTTTCCTTATGGCAGTTCTAGGCCACCATACACGTGGCCTGGACGGGTTTGGGATTTTCAGTGCATGCTCTCCTCCAGCTTAAATTTGAGTCGATCAGGACACCAAGGTACTTGATATACTGATCTTGCCTTAAATGTTTATCATTTAGTATCAGATAAAATTCTGATGTTATTTTTCTTTGTGGTGGATGAAAAATAACAAAGCTCGATTTTTCTATGTTTAGGGAGAGCTTGTTGGCATGGAGCCAAGTAATAACATTAGTAAGCTGATTATTTATATCAGTCTGAAGAGAAAGTAGATTTTTGTGCTTACAGAATAAATTAGTATCATCTGCGAATAAGTGAAAGTCAAAGAAATCAGAGCAACAGTGAAAATCATTAATATATAACAAGAATAGTATTGGCCCAAGGACTGATCCTTGAGGGACGCCACAAGAGATATTTACAGGCATAGAAGTTGTATTATTGACAGTCACTGTTTGTTTGCGGCTGGAAAGGTAAGATCTGAACCAAGTTTTTGCAATGCCACGTATACCATAGTGCTCCAGTTTTTTTAACAATATCTCATGATTTATGGTGTCAAATGCCTTACTGAAATCTAAGAAAATGCCACATGAAAATTCTTTGTCATCAATTGCTCTCTGAATTTTGTCGATAATACTAAGAATAGCGTGATTAGTCGAGTGCCCAGCTCTAAAGCCAAATTGATTATCAAAAAATGCTTTGTTTGTTTCTAAGAAATTTACTAACCTATTACACATAAGCTTTTCAAGTAGCTTATTGAAGACAGATAGTAGAGAGATTGGACGGTAATTAGATAGGCTAGTATATGATCCTTTTTTATGAATGGGTATTACATTTGCAATTTTAAAACTGCTGGGGACAATCCCAGTTGAGAAAAAAGCATTAAAAAGGGCCTCCAGTGGTTTTGATATCACACTTGCAAGCAATTTAAGAATAGCAGTAGGTATGCTAAAGAGACCAGAGGCTTTTCCAGATTTTAATTTATTAATTTCAGTTTCAATTTCATTGGCTGTGGTTGGAAAAATATAGAAACTACCATATGGTGAATTCTTCAAGTACTCAAGAGGAGAATTTGGAACATTTGGTATCGATATTAGCAAAGTAATCATTAAAGACATTAGCAATTTTGTGAGGATCAGTCATTACACTATTATTTGTAATAATTTTGACAACTCTTTGGTTTGTTTGTGGTTTAAAGTGAATGATTTGTTTTATACCAGTCCATACTCTTTTACTGTCATGAATATTTTCCAAAAAGTAATTATTATAATATTGTCTCTTGCTAATTTCTAACAGATGATTTAATTTATTTCTATAATATTTAAATTTATAATGATAATATGAAGATTTGGTCTTTAAGTATTTTTTATATAATTGATTTTTTACATGTATAGATACTTTTATCGCAGGGTTTGGATCGAAACTTTAATTCTTTCTTAGATAATTGTTTCAAAGGGATATACTTATCTATTATCTTAGATATTCTGGAATAGAATGAATCAAACATGTCAGATGGATCAGAGTCAGAAGCAAACACAGTGTGCCAGTCCATTGATTGAACTTCACCAACCAAAGCTGATTTATCAAATTTTGAATAATCTCTTTTATATACTTTAATGTTCAGAGGAAGTGAGCCAAAGGCTTAGCCCTGACCTAAATGAAATATCCATAATACTTTTGAGCGATTGGAGGCAACTTTGGTCCTGATTGGAGCGATTGGAGGCAACTTTGGTCCTGATTTCTTTGCAAATGAAAATTTTGCAGAAGTCGGTCGTTCGAAAGTGTCATTATTATGGGCTAAAGATAGCTATAGGTAACAACAATGCTTACCTCGTGGGCTCATGGAAAATTGCTCCAACGTTACAAACCATCACTGTCAGTCCTGTGTATGCCTGTCAAGAGCATTTGAGCATATTTGTAAGAAAACAGCGTTTTAGACAGAAAATTGCCCGCCATATTTTTTTCTTTGATTATAAGACCCAATCTCTCTCTTAGTTTAGCTTCACTCGGCACCAGTCCCCAAAAAGAGTTAAAAAAAACCTCCTTTGGTTAGCTCTTAAACATAGTCTCTGATATGGATATTTCTTTATAGTTTTTATTATTAAGCATAATAACACAATTTATAAAAGAAAGCACGGGGAAAACTGCAATTTCTAAGAAACGTTCAATTGCAATTGCAAAAAACAAGAAATCATGCCCCATCCCAGGGCTCCATGATTCCTACAATAACAGGAGTTTTTATGTCAGCAGTTACAGGTTTGAAAGCGTGGTGCTACACTGTCTTATATTCCACAGTTTTGGTCCATCTACTGAGCCATCCTCAACAAATATCTGAAAACCAGTTGATCTGTCATCAATCTGATTGTGCACTCTTTCGCAGCGGTTAGACAATCGTGGTTCTAAACACAACAAAATCAATTAATCATATCCTAGGAATTTTGCTTAACTGGTCTATCACCTCCAAGACTTGTATTCAAACCAAGATGGCTTGGAATGGTGGTTTGCATACATTTTTTGTAATCATAAAACCTGGTTGAGAGGGTAGGTGATTTCTTAAAGGAAAGGGTAATTTTTTCTGTGTTTGTATTATCCTTTTTCCTTGGGTGGGGGTCAAACCCACAACACACTTTGATGTTCGTGCTGCCAAGGCTTTAGGCATAGCACAAACACACATCCAATTTACTGGCATTTTCTTTAAAAATCTGCAGTAACAACTATCAACTCATTGAATGAATGAATGAATGAATGAAATGAAAAATATAGTTACAAAACAGTTATGCTGGGAGGGGCCTAACAGCCTTGTCCACCCCTCCAACCAACAATAATAACAAACTACCTAATTGAAGGCAGCGTGGTTGGCGCAGTGGTAAGGTCTCTGTCTTCGAACCGCAAGGTCCCGGGTTCAAACCCCGGCTCAGCCGAGTGTTGAACATTTGTGTGACCTTCTTTTCTGCCAAAGTTGACTCAGCTTTCCATCCTGCCGGGGTCAGTAAAGT